>PVIU01013261.1:0-56696 GCA_004026605.1 Ondatra zibethicus | reverse complement strand
AATCTGATGTCATAGCTGACTCAGATATAACTTGATAGTGCTATCCTAGAAATGGGACGAATGCTTCAAGGTGTGTGTGTGTGATTTCTGTGTGCAGATGACTTGCATTTATTAAGAAAAATTTGGGATTTCTATCTCATGACCCTGACAATAAGACATGGATTACCTTTCTGATGTAAAAGCTCCTATGATTGGCTTCTGAAGTTTTAATAGCAATACAACCAAGCTGATGCTAGGAATAAATGAAATAAGGAAGAGAGATGAAGCTGCCCAAGCAAGTTCCCCGTAGATTTGCAAACAAATTATGCCAAAGTCCCCAAGTTACAGGACCGAGCTATAAAGGCAGCACTGGCCAAAAGAAATCTTTGCTCACAAGGGTTAAAAGAACACTGATTGTTCACAGGGAGAAAATTATAGGCTAACAGAAGCAGACTCTGGCTCCTGCCAATACTCCTGAGCAGAAACCAAAGTTCACATTAGATGAGATCAAGCCAGTTCCAGGTGGTGTGGTCATTCCAAGGATCACTTTAAACACTCTTTCTGCCTTGGTTATCTCTTAATTCAAGTCTCTGCATAGCTAGAATTTGAAGACATATTGCCCCATTACTTTCCATACTGTAGTTTTTAATTTTATATATTTTATAGAATTTGCTTTATAATGGAATCCTAATATCTCTCCAAGCCTACTTGCTTGGGATTACATTTTAGCTTCCCTATTTTTAAAACTTGTTTACTTATGCTGTATGAGTGTTTTCTCAGCATGTATGTGAGTGTACTACATGCATGGTTGGTGCATTCAGAAGCTAGAAGATGGCATCAGTAACTCTGTGTCGGGACTTACAAATGTCTGTGAGACATGTGGGAGCTGGGAATCTAACTGAGTCCTCTAAAAGAGCAACCAGCCCTCTTAACTGCTGAGCCAATACTTCAGCACCAGAGTCTGATGAGAAAATTATGTTTCTTTGTTTATCATTTTTATTTTCTTTTATCCTTTTCTTCCATTTGTTCTCCTTGTGAATGATTATCTGTATTCTTGAGATAGACTCTCATTATGCAGCTCCAGGCATTCTCAAACCCTCCAGGTAGCCCAGGTTAGCCTTGAACTCATAGAGATCCTCTTGCACCTGCCGCTTGAGTGCTGGGATTAAAGGTGTATGCCTTCTTGCCTGGGAAACCTAAACTTCTTTTTTATTTTTATGTTTTAATTACTTTATGTAACCAGACACTGTGGCACAACCCTTTAATCCCAGCACTCTGGAGGCAGATCCAAGGGAATCTCTGTGAGCTCAAGACCAGCTAGTACTACAGAATGAATCCCATAACAGACAAGGCTACACACACAAAAAAAAACCTTGTCTCCAAATACCAAACAGAAAAATTATTTCATGTAAAACAAAATATAAATGAAGAAAAAACAATAAAAGAAAAACAAAACAAAACAGTAGCCAGGCATGTTGACACATGCTTTTGACCCCAGCACTCCAGGGCCAAAGGCAGATGGATGTCTGAGTTCCAAGTCAGCCTGGTCTACAGAGAGAGAGTTCTAGGACATCCAGGGCTACATGAGCAACTCTCTCTCAAAAATAGAATGGTGATAGATAGATGAATAGATTTATAGATAGATAGATAGATAGATAGATAGATAGATAGATAGATAGATAGATAGATAGATAATTTGTTTTATACACATAAACATATATAAACATATATGTATGTATGTATGTATGTCTAGGATTCCTATTCATTTCATTGTTACAATGTTGGAAAATGAGCATTTCCTATTCGTTTCTTGATCTAGGTTTGCTTTTTATCTTTATTAAAAACAAAACTGTTGTATCAACGTATTATGTTCTTTGACACAGGTAATATCTACAGATTTATGTACACATAATCATGTTAAATCATATATTAGCATTAAATGATTCTTAATGTTTGGCGTTTATATTTATTAGTTTTATGCTTTATTATATTTTGTGTGTGAGTGCTAAAGTTATAGTGTAAGAACATGGAAAATTTTAAGAAACTTTGCTTGATCAGGAGCTGGTTAAGGCACTGGCTTCAAGAACTTTGCAGCATCCAGAGTTAGCTGGAAGCAGGAACCTTTGCAAAAGTGCAAACCAACTGTCCTTAGCAGCTAGCCCCCTGTTGACACCCAGCTTTGTGATCTAGACAAGAGCAGAAATAACTGCTTGCTGGGAGGGCAGGGGGCATGCACAGAATCAGAAGTAGCTGCTTAAAGGAGGAAGAAGGTATACAGAAGGAGTTTATACCCTGTACTCAGCAAAACTAACCCCCTTGACCCTAAGCAAACCTGGCTTGCGGTTTTTGCCTATGGATATCAACCCCAAATGAGGAGTGGGAGCTCTCCCCACTGCTCTGCAACCTGAGTGGTGGCCTTTAGTTCCCAGCTAGCTGGTTTGAATTTTGCTTGCTGAATAAACCTTGCTTTTGCATTCTGGACTTGACTGGATTCCGGTGGTGTCTCTCTGGGGGTCTCAACCTGGGCACAACAATATAGCATATAAAAATATACAATTTGGTTGATATTTGACAAGGATCACAAAACTGTTCATGGCAAACTTGCAGGGTTTTTTTTGTTTGTTTTACTTTTTCTTTTTTTCTTATCAAAGCTCTTTAGAACACTATTGGCATGGAAAAATTAAAACTGGACCTCTAACTCTTTTTCGGTATTTTCAATTTTTATTTTAAAAGGCTTTCTTACATAGCAACCACCATTCCCCCTTCCCCTCTTCCCACTCCCCTCATACCTTCCTGCCACCCAATCCCCAATCCACTGCTCAGACAGGGTAAGGCTTTCCATGTCTTGTTTATCAAGTTGGGGCAAGACTAAGCCTCTTCCCCCTGCATCAGAACTGAGCAAGGTGTTCCTCCATAGGAAATGGGCTCCAAAAAGCTAGTTCATTCACTAGGGATCAATTCTGGTCCTATTGCAGTTGGCACACAGACCGCCCAAGCCAAAGAACTGTCACCCACATTCAGGGGCCTCTACCTTTTAAATGATCATATACAAATGAATATATACAAATGATCATTTAAAGTGCTTTAAGAAGTAAAGCTAAGAATTATAAATATAAGATGTTAATAAAGGTGTGAAATATATTTGTTACTGAATTTGAAATTTGTTTTTCTGTTGACCTCAATTACAGAAGCAGCTAAGGTAAAATTCATTACTTGGAATCATAAGAATGAAAACTTCTCTCATCAAAAAAACATCATTGAGGGGCTGGAGAGATGGCTCAGAGATTAAGAGCATTGCCTGCTCTTCCAAAGGTCCTGAGTTCAATTCCCAGAAACCACATGGTGGCTCACAACCATCTGTAATGGGGTCTGGTGCCCTCTTCTGGCCTGCAGGCATACACACAGACAGAATATTGTATACATAATAAACAAATATTTTTTAAAAATCATTGAATATACTGAAAAGACAAATCAAAACCTGAAAAAAAAATTTGCAAACCTGGAGAATGCATTTGAAAGTCATGTACCAGAAGAAAAAGAAGGAGAGAAGGAGGGGGGGAGGGGAGGAGGAGTAGGAGGGAGAGGAGGAGGAAGAAAGGAAGGAAGGAAGGAAGGAAGGAAGGAAGGAAGGAAGGAAGGAAGGAAGGAAGGAAGGAAAAGGAAAGGAGAACAAAGGGAAAAAAGACTTAAGCATTGTGTAAAGAAAGGTGGACGCTAAAACACATGACCTGACTCCATATAAAATATGGAGAGATGATCCAAGGATCTGAATAAACATTTTCCATGAAATAGCTGCAGGTGGCCAATACACATAAGAAATATGTTCAGCATCCTATGCTTAACGTCATTCAGACTCAGCCCAAAAAACAACGCGATAGGGCTTCACCCTCTTACCTGGTTATAATCAAGAGAGAAATAATAACAAGCAAGAGGAGATATCAGGAGACTGCTGTACTGTGTTGTGGATGGCAACCCAAGCAGCTCCTTGGAAACAGTCTGCCACTTCTGCAGACTTTAAAGATCCTGAGTATTCAGCTCCAGTAGTTACATATCAAAGAGAATTAAGAACAAACCCACACCAAACCCCTTACAGGCAACCGGGATGGCGACCTAGCAGCAGGCAGGGTGGATCCCCATTTCCCAGGTCCCCGCCCCAGCTTGTTAAACTCCCGCGAGGTCCTGCAAGAAGTTTCCGCCCATGCTTCCTGCCTGCCCAGCTCCCGGGTTCCCTGCTGCACCCACTTTCATGCTCACCCCAGGACTGGCCACAAGTTCCATCGGGTGTCATATTCTTCGCTGCGCACTCAGGAGCAACTCTGTCATCTTGCCCACATCGGGGCTCCCAGAGAGCACAGGTCAGGATAAACTCGGTTCTGCACAAGAGCATGAACCACTTCCCCTGTTCTTCTCCCAGCTCTCTAAGCCTTCCTGCCTTTGATCTCTGAGGCAGAGCTCATAGTTCACAGGAGCTCATGTTTTGTTTGTGCTGTGTGTAGGACACCCCTGGAGCTTAAGCAGAGAGACACTCAGCCTTTTTCTAATGATATCTTGCAAACAAGGAGTTATGCTCTTGGTGATGCCTGCAAAAGATTCGGGGACTCAGAAAAGGGTTTAGATAAAAATGTAAAACAGGAAAAAAGATGGGACATGAATATTACTAAAAAGTATTAATAAGTAGTCAAAAATGAGGAAGTGTGGACTTACTGTTACGAAATAGATTTACCATCGCATAACAGAAACTTCACTACCTCCTATAACATGACAGCACTTTAAAGCTTTACAACTATCAAAGCCAACAAAGCACCAGGAATTTTATATCAGCTACGTGAAAACCTCAGAATAAGGAAAGAAGGGTGTTACATGACTAAGGGGTCACAGCCTGTGTGTCCCAACAAGGCAGTTACACACACACACACACACACACACACACACACCTTAATAAGCCAAAGGAGTCAAATTAATTGTGAAATGTAGAAAAAAGCAGGTTTATTCATTGTGATCACTTTAGGAGGAGAGACAGTCACCCATAACCAACTCCGTCTTTGAGATTCAGACAAGGCATAAGCGTAGCTAAGCAGTCCAGCCGTTATGTGGTCTTTTGCCCAATATTAGTTCCTAGGCTCTACAAAAAGTGTTAGCTTACCTAGCGTGTAAATGGCCTTTGAAGACATATTCCGCCTGGGTGCCCCCAAGGCATCAGACATTTTTTATCCCAACAGAAGGTCACCAGAAAAATTCTAATTTTGGGCATCCTTTTTTTCTGTACTCTGATAGTCACAGAGGGAAGCAGAAGCGTCTCAGATTGTATTTACTCCTGCCAGGCTGACTAGTTACAAGAAAGCAGATTCCTGGTTGGGCAGATCTGGGAACCAATGGAAAAGCTAAAAGAACAGTGTTTCTATCTAGGATAAAATCATCTCTAATTTTAAATACAGTGTTTATAATTCTGAGGTTATGCTATATGCCTCTGAACCATTTATTTAAAATCATTAAATAATATGATAAATGATTTCTCTTGCCAACATTCACATGGAGACACCCTGAACTGTGATATTTAAAAAACGTGACTCAACAGGTATGACTTTACTGAAAGTTATATTCAAGGATACTACATTAAAGGAAGAAAGAGGAGGAGGGAGATCTTACTTTCCACTGTTCTCTAAGTACATTATACGTTCAAGGTCACCGGGAATTGGAACATCTGCCTCCTGGATTTTGCACTTGTCAGCCCAAGTCTGTGACTATCTCATATGTATTAACTTTAGTGGGCACAAGTTATACTTCAACTAATTATTACTCTTTCTATATCTGTAAGAGATGCAAATCACCATTTGAAGAGCAACTCTGAGCTTAACCAAGATGTCTGTGAAAATGACAGCAGCCCTGCTCCTGCTACAGCTGAGTGGCTTCTTTGGATCTGGGAGTGCTGGGAAGGTGCTGGTATGGCCAATGGAATACAGCCATTGGCTCAACTTAAGGACAATCCTAGATGAACTTGTGAAGAAGGGCCATGAAGTGATGGTTCTGATACCCTCAGCCTCCCTTTCTTATGAGGTTGATAACACATCTGCTATTGAATTTGAGACATACCCTTCATCCACTTCCCTGGCTGAATTGGAGGCACTTTACATGGAATCAATCAGGAAATGTGTTTATGAGCTGCCAAACCAATCATTTTGGGGATACTTTGTAATGTTGCAAGAAGTGGTTTGGGTAGATTCAAATTATTTTGAAAGTCTCTGCAAAGATGTAGTTTTTAACAAGGAACTCATGACAAAACTACAAAATTCAAGCTTTGATGTCATAGTAGCAGATCCCTTCATGCCCTGCGGTGACCTGCTGGCTGAGATTCTCAAGATACCTCTGGTATACAGTCTCCGATTTTTCCCTGGCTCCACATATGAGAAGTACAGTGGAGGACTGCCGCTACCTCCTTCCTATGTGCCCGTTGTTCTGTCAGAATTGAGTGATCAAATGACTTTCATGGAGAGGGTCCAAAATCTAATCTATGTGCTGTCTTTTGACTTTTGGTTCCAAACATTTAACGAGAAGAGGTGGAATCAGTTTTACAGTGAAGTCTTGGGTAAGTACCATGGTCAACTGGGATTGTTGCATTCAAAATTTGCTGTGTCATTGAAGGTGAACTTTAAACAACAGGATTGGCAACAGAAGGATTTCTCTCTCCTAAGTAAAATGGTGAAAAGACTGTGAAATTATCTGCCAAAATCAAAGCGTTGTAGAAAACCTTAGGTCCCAATGTCAACTGCAGAGCCTTGTGTATGACTTGCAAGGGACTCTTCAGAAAGGCACACACACATAAAACAAATCTTAGAGAATGTCTCTAAAAAGTAACAGATCAACAAGCCTGCTTTTTGCTTTTTGTTTTTTATTTTTATTTTTTAATTGTTTTTATTGAGCTATGTATTTTTCTCTGCTTACTTCCCTCTCCCTCTCCCATGATTCCCATGCTCCCGATTTACTCAGGATATCTTGTCTTTTTCTACTTCCCATGTAGATTCGATCCATGTATGTCTCTCTTAGGGTCCTCTTTGTTGTCTAGTTTCTCTGGGATTGTGATTTGTAGGCTGGTTTTTCTTTGCTATATGTCTAAAAGCCACTTATGAGTGTGTACATATTTTTCTTTCTGGACCCCTTACCTTACTCAATATGATGTTTTCTAGATCCATTCACTTGTCTGCAAATTTCAAGATGTCATTTATTTAGTTTTTGCTGTATAGTACTCCATTGTGTAAATGTACCACATTTTCCTTATTCATTCGTTGGTCGAGGGGCATTTAGGTTATTTCCAGGTTCTGGCTATGACAAATAATGCTGCTATGAACATAGTTGAACACATGTCCTTGTGGTATGATTGAGCATCCTTTGGGTATATACCCAAAGTGGTATTCCTGGGTCTTGAGGTAGGTTATTTCCTAATTTTCTGAGAAATTGCCATACTGATATGTATAAAGGGCTGTACCAGTTTGCACTCCTACCAGCAATGGAGGAGTGTTCCCTTTACCCTACATCCTCTCCAGCATAAGTTGTCATCAGTGTTTCTGATCTTGTCCATTCTAACAGGTGTAAGATGGAATTTCAAAGTTGGTTTGATTTGCATTTCTCTGATGGCTAAGAATGTTGAGCATTTCATTAAGTGTCTTTCAGCCATTTTAGATTCATCTGTTGGAAGTTCTCTGTTTAGGTCTGTACCCCAATTTTTACTGGATTATTTGTTCTTTTGGTGTCCAATATCTTGAGTTCTTTATATACTTGGTGATCAGCCCTCTGTTCAACATGGGGTTGGTGAAGATCTTTTCCCATTCTGTAGGCTGCCATTTTGTCTTGTTAACTGTGTCCTTTGCTTTACAGAAGCTTCTCAGTTTCAGGGGGTCCCATTTATTAATTGTTTCTCTCAATGTCTGTGCTGCTGGGGTTATATTTAGGAAGTGGTCTCCTGTGCCAATGCATTGAAGTGTGCTTCCTACTTTCTCTTCTGTGAGGTTCAGTGTGGTTGGTTTTATGTTGAGGTCTTTGATCCATTTGGACTTCAGTTTTATGCATGGGGATAGATATGGATCTATTTTCATTCTTCTACATGTTGATATCCAGTTATGCCAGCACCATTTGTTGAATATCTTTCTTTTTTCCATTTTATATTTTTTGCTTCTTTGTCAAAAGTCAGGTGCTTATAGGTGTGTGAACTGATATCCGGGTCTTCTGTTCAGTTCTATTGGTCCTCCTGTCTGTTTTTATACCAATACCAGGCTATTTTCAGTACTGTAGCTCTGTAGTAGAATTTGAAGTCAGGGATTGTGATGCCTCCAAAAGTTCCATTATTGTACAGAATAGTTTTGGCTATACTGGATTTTTTGCTTTTCCATATGAAGTTGAGCATCGTTTTTTCAAGATCTGTGAAGAATTTTTCTGGGATTTTGATAATCATTGCATGATTCAATGATACAAAAGCATTGTAGATTGCTTTTGGTAAGATGGCCATTTTTACAGTGTTCATTCTACTCATCCAAGAGCATGGGAGATCTTTCCATTTTCTGGTGTCTTCTTCAATTTCTTTCTTCAAAGATTTAACGTTCTTTTCATACAGGTCTTCCACTTGTTTGGTTAGAGTTACTCCAAGATCTTTTATATTATTTGTGGCTATTGTGAAGGGTGATGTTTCTCTGATTTCTTTCTTAGCCCATTTATGATCTGTGTACAGGAGGGCTACTGATTTTTTCAAGTTAATCTTGTATCCTGCTACATTGCTGAAAGTGTTTATGATAACTCATGTTTTAAAACCATAGGTTGTTTGTGTGGTGACATCATCATCATCATTCTCTTGCTACCATTACTGTTATTAACATGAGTATGCATGTGGACACTTGTCTCATGGGTGGCGAGTTTGTGCTGTGTGTGTGTGTCTGTGTTTGTGTGTGTCAGATTCAAATCTGATGAGGTTTTACTTCCACCTTTATTTGGGTTGTCAGTATCAATTCAGGTGTTGAGGCAGCATGGAGACTGAACTCAGTCCATTGAGCTTTCATTGTAAACACTTTTACCACCTAATTCATTTCACTAGTCGCTAAAACAATAGCTTTTATAAAACTACATGTGCACATGATTTGCACATATATCCTAGGGACTACTAAGTATTTATTTCTAGCTTAAGGGTATGCATAGCTTTGAGAACTTTTCCCTTTATATACATTAGTTTTCTCATTTAATATTTGAAATATTTTTCATTTCACCTGCTAAATTTCTGCACAGCTGTGAATACACTGACTATATACTAAGCACAGAAAACATATGAATTTAAGATTTGGAAAATTTACATTTATTTATTTATTTATTTATTAGAAGGGTTAAATTGTATTTAAAATGTATACCACTGAAGTATAGAAACAATGATTACTAATTACAGTGTTTTAAGATATACCTAATGACCCAACATCTCTCTTTCCATGCTTTAAGACTTGTTACCCTTATTATCTGAAAAAAAACTTATAGATGCCTAATTATTACATAGTCAATCATGAATCAAGAGCAGCATGAGGACAAGGAACACAGGAATAACCAAAAATTCTCTTTGAGATCATCTTGGACTATACAGTGAGACCCTGTCTCAAAATTAAGTGCTAAAGCAGAATCCCCATGAATTTTTACACTGCGCATGGCAGCTCACACCTGTAATCCCAGCAGTTGCACTGTGGAGGAAGAGCATTTGGACTTCAAGATCAACTATGGCTACATAGCACCCTGAGCTCCACCAGAAAACCTCAAAACAGCCCAAAATTCTCAGTTCACGTAGAGGAGCACACATCAAGGTCAGGCAGCTAAACAGGGCAAACAAGATGGAGAGTAGTAGCAGGGAAAAGTGTTTCCCTGAGTGTGACAAACAGGATTCACAGGTGACATCATTTATTATATTTAAAATGCTTATCTAGGTATTTGATAATCATGAATTTCCAAAGTGTGTTATAAATGTGGAATCTTCTTCCAGGTCACTTCCACAATTTACATATATCTAAACATAAGTATGAGGAACATATTACAAACTTGTATCAAACATTATACACACAGATATATATAAATAGATGGATAGAAAGATATGTCGTTCTATGTTTTATAGCCCAGCAATACACTTTTAAACAACCCCAGCTACATTATCAAAATTATTTCCAGAAGACTAATTGGCATATTCATCTTCTCCTGACATTTTTGTCACCTGTCCTACCTTGGCTGTCCTGATTCCTCTTCAGGAAGACCCACGACCCTCTCTGAGACGATGGGGAAGGCAGATATATGGCTCATTCGAACCTACTGGGATTTGGAATTTCCTCACCCTGTCTTACCAAACTTTGATTATGTTGGAGGGCTCCACTGCAGACCTGCCAAGCCTCTGCCAAAGGCAAGTATAGTCCCATTTGTTTGCTTCAGTTCTTTTTTTTTTTTTTGCATTTTCAGCAAGGGCGATTATCTTTTATTCCTTCAGAATGTTCGTCAAACTCAGAGAATCACAAGAATTTAGATAAGTAAGTGGCCAGTAAAAATGCCTGTATCTATTCTATCACAAGAGTGTGACTATCATTTGGATTAAATTAATTCAGCAAGGTTTTGTTTTAGATAAATATTTTTCTTATATTTGAGTGCAAAAAGAACGAACAAATACCTAATATAGAGAAAGGTCCAAAAACCAACTCCTTTAGAAAGTTATTTGAGAGAAAATAGATGGAGTGTCAACAAAGAAAAGTTTATTCTCATAAGTCACAATGGCTCTATTTACTTTCTTGACCAATCACACAAGTGAGAACACACCCCTGACCATACATACCTACACATACATTTTCAGGAACAGACACAGTAACGTAAATTGACAGCACATAGTAAATTTCTTTCCAATGAAACTGGCATCTATTAGAAAGAACACAAATAAAAAGATAATGGACAGTCTTAACAAAATTAGCAATAGATTTGTGGTCCATGAGTTCTACTCCTGAGAATGTATGTAAGAGAACTGAATGAAGGACTTCAATGAGATAGTAATGCAAGGATGCTCATAGCAGCACTATTCCTGAAGGGAAGCATGTATGGTGGTTTGAATAAGAATGATCCCATAGGCTCATATACTTTAATGTTTGGTTCCCAATTGGTGAACTGTTTAGGAAGGATTAGGAAATGTGGCTTAGTTGGAGAAATGTGTCACTGGATGTAGGCTTTGAGGTTTCAAAAGCACAAACTATACTTGGCCTCTTTCTATCTGTCTGCCTCTTATAGTACGGGTTTAGTTCTGGGTTACAGTTCTAGTACCATGCCTGCCTGCCATGGTGCTCCTCACCATGATGCGCACAGACAAACCATCTGAAACTTTCAACAAACTCCCAATTAAATGCTTTCTTTTAGAAGTTTCCTTAATCATGGTATGTCCTCACAACATTAGAACAGTAACTAAGATAGGGATAAACAACCTAGATATCACTAGAATTATTGATAAAAATTATATAGTGTGCAAATAAAAACAATCACTAAAACATTAAAACCTAGGGTATAGAAACACATGGTATGACCTTAATAACAGTACACTAAGTAAACTAGCCAATGAGCAAGACAGACATAAAATAAGAAGACCTTATGCGAACTCCCTAGACTGGTCAAAATAATAGAAACAGAAAGCAGATATTTGGTGGCCAAAGGACTAGGACAAGAGAAAGAGAACTTTGAATTAAATATCAACAAATCTTGCCTTTCAAGATGAACTGTTTGTGTGAGTGTGAGTATGTGTAACACAGAGAGCTGTAACCGTACACTTGACTACAACTTACATCTTATATGTGGACGTGAATAGTTTTAAAGCACCCACTACTCTGATCATTTCTAATGCTGCTCAGTTTCTTCTTGTGGGTGTTGACGTCAGTTTTTATGCAGGTTGTTAAGTGTTGCTGCTCCTTGTGATGGGCTGATATTTCATCAACAGGAAATAGAAGACTTCGTCCAGTCTTCTGGAGAACATGGGGTGGTGGTGTTTTCCCTGGGGTCCATGGTGGGCACCCTAACAGAAGAAAGGGCCAATGTGATTGCAGCAGGCCTCGCCCAGATTCCACAGAAGGTGAGATACAGTGCCTCTATGTGGCATCTTCACTGAGATGGTCACATCCTGTTCAGGTGTGACTGCAGAAACATCCTGTGAAATTGAAGCTGTCATGTTAGATTTAGCTAGTCTCTGAAGTCACTTGTGACACAGAAATACAGGAGACATGGGGAGTGGGGAAGCGGGAGGGAAATGGGAGGAGAGGAGGAGGTGGAAATTTTGAATGGTACTATTTATAATGCAATAATAAAAAATTAAATGTGGAAAAAAGAAATACAGGAGACAAATGATGTTTTTGTTATTAACTCAGTGTTCAGAAAGAAAAACAATAAGTGTCTTTAAACTTGGAGGTAAGAAAGTATGACAAGAACAAAACTGCGCATTGTTACTTCATCCGTTTACCTTGGGGGCTATTTGACGACTTTCACACACCACCCTATAATCAAGCCTGCTATTAAATTGTAAATAAGCAGGTATTCAAAACTGGCAGTTGCGGGACCTGAGAGGTGACTTATCTTTTAGAGCACACGTTGCTCACCCAGACAACCCGAACATAGTTCTGTGCCCACACTTCTGGCATCATACAGCTGCCTATAACTGCATCCCACGGGATCCAAAGCATTCTTCTGGCCTCAGATGACACACACACATATACACACACCCCACACATATGAACACACACAGAAAGAAAGAGAGAAAGAAAGATTTAGTTACACATAAATAAGTATGATTCTTTATCTTAAAAATGGAATTTATGCTATTCTGGTTTATTCATTTTTCTTTTATCTTATTTTATTGTTTTTATTTCGATGTCTATTTGTTTTTTAAGGGGAGAAAGAGAAAGAAAAGGTGTGGATTTCAAAGAAATGGGTAGGGATTAAGATCTAAGAGATGTGGGATGGGAATCCATAAATAGAACATATTTTATGGATGAGAACATCTTTTTTCAATAAATGGAAAATAGACAAAATAAATAAAATGCAAAAATTTTAAATGGGGTTTGTATCATAGTGTTGCATTCCTGTGTAATCATGGCCAAATGTGATCACCTACATTGAAAATGGGCCTATGCTTTATGTTTCCCCTGCTAATCCAAAACCCAGGTAGAACAGGATTTTCCAACCGCCAAGTCCACCTTCAGGAACTGAGCCTGTTAACGCTGGAAAAGGGGACATGATCATGAAGTGATCATGTACTTAGACACAGTCACTCTTCGGGGTCTAAACTAATAAAATACCTATGATTAAGTGATTATAAATGAACAAACTCAAATACTATTGGCAAATAGTTATAGTGAACTTGAAAAATAAAAACTGTTATAAATATATCCTCGAAAAACAAAACCAGGTATATATTAGTAACTTTGATGGATTGTTTAACTGGAATTCCGTTCACACATTTCTTAACTCCTGCTTCACATTGCCAGACATAACTTTCCCTAAGCTGCTGTTGACTAAACGTTAAGGTGCCAGGCTGAAACTCAGATAAGCATGAGACTAACTGCAGGACAGTGAAGAGAGCTTGCATCCTTGCTGTAGTAGATCCTCATGGTTCCCATCACCCACCCTCACTGCCTGGCCCTTAGGGACTGGCGTTTATCTTCATTGATCCTTAATCTCTCCAGAAATCTAGCAGGAGTAACTTGACATTTGACCAAATAAGAAGCTAGCTTATCTTAACAGGTTCTTTGGCGATTTGAAGGCAAGAAGCCAGACACCTTGGGCTCCAACACTCGGCTGTACAAATGGATCCCTCAGAATGACCTTCTTGGTAAGCATCAGGAGACACCTGAGACATAGGAATGGCTGCTCAGGAGGGGGAATGTCCATACTAATGCATTTATGACAACTGTGATCTAGTCCTGGGGAAAACAGATGAAGAACTGATGTGACTATTCTGTGTAGTAATATTCGAGATGAGAGAATCTATTGTCACCACCACGCAAATTACTGTTCAGATACATTTAAGTCACTTCTACTTTCTCTCCACCTCCCATTTCTATAACTTAACATCTTCCTTTTCCCCTGCTATAGGGCATTTTAAATGTCAGTGAAAATGGTATTCTTTCATTAAGAAGGCCTAATTTACTATGCTCCCCCCTAAGGCCCCACAACATGAAATGGTCCTAAACGTGGTGAAGTATTGCCTGTCCTTAGTCTGACTCCATCAAAACAAGCACTTAACCCCTACCTAGTACTTGAAGCCAACACATTTAGAGCAGGGGTTGCACTGTTTTCTTAGGAGAACATTCTCTCCTGAACTTGTACATGCTGTTTGCTCCACTTGGAAGGATCTCTGCCCTTTTTTGTCCGTTGAACAAAATCTTTCTACTTTCCAAATTCCACGTACTCTATGTGACCTTCACTTAACCGCTGTGGACTTGCTGTGCTCTGTGGTCAAAGACATGGGAGGACTTCAGTTCCATTCCATGGGAATGATAATGTCATATAGAGAATATTTGCCCTTTCTGTGCCTTTTCCCTGCCTCTCATTTTCTTGCTCAGACTTATATTTAACATTTGCCCTTAATCTCTCCCCTTGCTAGGTCACCCTAAAACCAGAGCTTTTATAACTCATGGTGGCACCAATGGCATCTACGAGGCGATCTACCATGGGGTCCCTGTGGTTGGCATTCCTTTGTTTGGAGACCAATTTGATAATGTTGTTCACATGAAGACCAAAGGAGCAGGGGTTCGAGTGGACTTTCTCACAATGTCCAGCACAGATTTGCTCCATGCAGTAAAGACAGTCACTAATGACCCTTCGTGAGTACACTGATTTTATTCAAGTCAGTACTTGTCCGGATAAGTACTTTCCAAGGTAACAGTAGCATTCTTCTGATCTTTAGTCTGAGTTTGAAAACAACAACATAAAACTCACTTAACCACTGTGGAATGAGCTTTTACTGTCAATCATGACTGCAAAGTATTCCTATAGACTTACTATACAAGAAATTAGTTTAGAATAACTTGATTATGTAAAACATTTTCTCTTGCTAAATGATAGGGCACAATTTCCACAAATAGGATCAAATCAACAAACAGAATAATGAACCTAAAAAGTAGTAAATATCACAAGTCAATGACTAAAATTTCTGAAACTCGTATTCTTTGTTTAAATAATCCTCACTCATTGCCCAAAGTAGAATAATTATGAACATATTTGCATATGTATATAGATATATATATGTATAATATGTAATGACCAAATAACTTACTTACCATTTCCATCTCCTTAAGCATTTATAATTTTGTTTTTGTCAATGCTGAAAGTCTCCTCTTCCACATTCCACAGTTATAATAAGACATGTGACTTGTAATTCAGTCACGAACTCACTGTAGAGCACTATCCTGCTCGCCAGTGCCAGGACGTATATATTAGTTGACCTCTCTCTATCTCCACTCACTGTCTCCCTTCCTAGACTCCAGTTACTGCTCTGCTACTCCCTACTTCTATGAAATCAACTCTGCAGTTTCCACACACTGATGAGAATGGACAGTGTTTTCATTTAGGACCGAGTTTGTACAACTTAGTGTAATATCCTGTGACTTCATCCTTATTACTGTAAAAATAAGATTTCCTTCTTTATAATTGTTAAATATATTCAACTATGCTTTCATACATTTTATTTATCCATCATCCCACAATGGGCACCTCAGTCAATTCCATTTCCTAACTCTCATGATCAGTTCTGCAAAAACCATGGTTCTTATGTTATCGTTTTTATATATTATTTACTATTTCATTAAATAGATTCCTAATAGTAAGAAAGCTAAAACAAGGGTAATTAGTCAGGAAATTCATGCTCTTTTAGTAGCTGCTGTACTGAATTATGCTCCAGCATTGACTTATATTAGTAATACCTCCACAGCCTCCTGCCATTGATTAGCCTTTCATCCTGACTTCAACACCCAAAGTGGCATTGTAAAAACAGAGAATAGACTCACACATGTTTTCCTCTGACCTCCATGCATGCTGCATGGTACATAACACACCTCCATGGCACGCAGAGAAACAATTAGAATACGTAAATGTAACAGATAATTGAAAATTACCTCATCCTCAGCATCCTTGTAATTACTATGCTTGTGTCTCTCTTAGAAGCACTAGGGGGTGAATTCAGATCCTCAACCATTCTAGGCAAGCTATCAAGGAGCTGCATCCCAGCTCTTATGCTGTCTTGTGCAAAGTATGCCCCTTTTTGCCAGTTTACCCACTTTTAACCATTCGTGGTATTTTTATTGAGTTTTCAAAGAGTTTCAAAGACACAAAGCCTGCTCAAAAGCATCAATGCAATCATCTTCAGACTGTGTAGAGCCACCTACCTTGCAGTGCCTGATACAGCTTACTAATATTTGCTCTGCTGGAAAGATTTCCTGCCCAAATGATTTCCCATTTCAGTTTTGCAAAGAATTTCATGGAAAATACCAACCTCCAGGCAAACCTTCAAACATGTCCCAGTCAAAACCACACTGTACCTAGTGCTCCTCTATGGCATTTACTGAGTCTCATGATGCTTTCCGGAAATTTTCTTAGGCTTGAAGAACTTAAGTAAACTAATTGGCTTTTGATATTGATGTCTTTAGTTATAAGGAGAACGCCATGCGGCTATCAAGAATCCACCACGACCAACCAGTGAAGCCCCTGGACAGAGCCGTCTTCTGGATTGAGTACGTCATGCGCCACAAAGGGGCCAAGCACCTTCGTGTGGCAGCGCATGACCTCACCTGGTTCCAGTACCACTCGCTGGATGTTCTTGGATTCCTGCTTGCCTGCGTGGTGACTATGATGTTCGTCATCACAAAGTGTTGCCTCTTTTGCTGCCAGATGTTTTCTAAATCTGGAAAGAAGAAGAAAAGGGAGTAGCTGAAGTGGGGAGGACTGACACATGGACCCCTCCAGTGCATCACAGCAAGGGAGGCTGTGGGGGAGCTCCTTCATCCTGTGACAAGACAGCTTTTGTCTTATTCGTCAATTATCGGGATTTTTTTCTCCCAGAAAATTAATAATTCTTTTGCATTTAGTTGTACTTCAGGCCAGAAATTAAACTGAAAAGTGAGCCCAGTAAAATTAAAATAATCAACATGAATACACAGAGGAATTTTAGAAATTCATTTTTAACAGTTTAAAAATTATGCCAAAAATATTATGGCTGAAGTGACAACTCCAAGGGTAAATTACTGGTCTGTCAAGACTTCCTCATTTAGCTTGGATCCCCAGAACCCATATCAAAGCTATAACCAGCAGCACCTGTAGGCTCAGTATAAGCAAGCCACATGTGCCTCTGAGACAGAATTGCAAACTTGCAGGCCAACTAGCCTGGTGCTCAGCAAAAGATACCCTGCCTCATAAAGTGTGGAAGGTGAAAAATAGTACTGGTGGTTGTACTCTGACATTCCATATGCTTCCATGATAGATGTGCCCCCATCACAAATGAGCACACACATATAAAAATATACAGTTACCACACTTCAAACTCACATACTCCCCCAAAGAATGAAGGTGACTCAGAGGTTGTTTGTGGATGCAAGATCACTAAGAAGACCACTATCGATATCAACATGGTTTTGCAAGTATTGAAGAAGTTTTCATTTTGCTTATTGCAGACTTTGTAGTAAAAATGCCTAGGCAAAGTGTTCAGGATTGGAGCTGTGTAAAAATCCTGGCCCCATATTTGTCTTTGGGATACCAGTATTGGTGCTGGTCTCACACTGAGCACAAAGCCTCTGAATAACCTTTTTCTTAAGGATCTGCCAAGATAGTACTTGGAGTGGAGAGATGGGCTCAGCAGTTAGGGACACTAACTCCTCTTCTAGAGGACCATCGGTAACACCAGTTCCACAGAGTTTGTCACCCTCTTCTGGCCTCTGTTGGACCTACATTCATGTGGTGTGGCTGTACATGCAGACTCAACATACGGACACATAAAATAAAAATAAATATTGAAAACTACGTGGTTTTGTGAAATGAATATTGTTTCCACTTAATCCTTTAAATTAATAATAAAATTGCCTCATCATAATTAATCTTTGGGAACAGATGTAAGATTCCAAGTTTACATTTAGATATCACAAACAAAACTCAAAAAGGGTATGTGTTCACTATTGCAGTGTGTAGATGTGCATGTGTATATGTCTGTGTCCCTTTTAACAAACAATATAATTTACCTTTGTTCTTCATACTTATGCTGTGACTTCAATATTTCTATAGATGTTTTTGAAATAATGAATATGTGCTGGGACGATCGCTCAGTGGATTAGAGTGCTTGCTGTGTGAGAATTAGGAGTTAGATCAAATTTCCATCATGTGTAGAAACCCAGCATGCTTGTGTGAATGCCCATAAGTTCGGGAAAGGAGGTGGAGGGAGACACTTAGATCCCAGGACTTACTGGCAACCCAGCCTAAGAGAAGTGGCAACCTTCAGGTTCAGTGAAATAGCCTGTCTTTAGTGAATAAGATAGGTGAGGAACAAGTGGATAAGAGAGCAGGCAAGACACTGGGCATCCCCTGTCTTCTGCATACACATGAATTAGTGCACTCACATGCCTGCTCACATCACACACAAACATACACACACACATGGGAGAGAGAGAGAGAGAGAGAGAGAGAGAGAGAGAGAGAGAGAGAGAGAGAGAGAAATAATGATCATCAACTATAGATTTGAAAAGCATGTGTGATGGCCATTGTCAACTTAATTGTCAGCTTGAGTTCATTTGGAATCAACTAAAGCCCAAACTATAGGCCACATCAATGAGGGCTTTTTAATTGTTATTATTGAGCTATATAATTTTCTCCACTCCCTTCGCCTCCTCCACTTCTACCCTCTCCCATGATCCTCACGTTCTCAATTTATTCAGAAGATCTTGTCTTTTTCTATTTCCCATGTAGATTAGATCCATGTATGTCTCTCTTAGGGTCTCCTTTGTTGTCTAGGTTCTCTGGGATTATGAATTGTAGGCTGGCTTTTCTTTGCTTTATGTCTAAAATCCACTTATAGGTGAGTACATAGATATTTGTCTTTCTGGGTATGGGTTACCTCACTCAAGATGATGTTTTCTAGACCCATCCATTTGCCTGCTAATTACAAGATGTCATTTTTCTGCTATGTAGTATTCCATTGTGAAAAATATACCACATTTTTCTTAATCACTCTTTGGTCAAGGGGCATTTAGGTTATTTCCAGTCTCTGGCTATGACAAATAATGCAGCTATGAACATAGGTGAGCACATGTCCTTGTGGTATGATTGAGCATCCTTTGAGTAAATACCCAAAGTGGTATTGCTGGGTCTTGAGGTAGGTTGTTTCCTAATTTTCTGAGAAATTACCATACTTATTTCCAAAGCAGCTGCACCAGTTTACATTCCCACCAGCAATGCAGAAGTGTTCCCTTTTCCCCAAAACCTCTCCAGCATAAGTTGTCATCAGTGTTTTTGATCTTGGCCATTCTGACAGGTGTAAGAAGGAATCTCTGAGTTGGTTTGATTTGTATTTCTCTGATGGCTAAGGATGTTGAGCATTTCCTTAAGTGTCTTTCAGTCACGTTAGAGTCATCTCTTGAGAGTCCTCTGTTTAGGTCTGTACCCATTTTTATTGGATTATTTGTTCCTTTGGTTACAAGTTTCTGGAGTTCTTTGTATATTTTAGAGATCAGCCCTCTGTCAGATGTGAATTTGATGAAGATCTTTTCCCATTCTATAGACTGCCATTTTGTCTTGTTTGACCGTGTCTTTTGCTTTACAGAAGTTTATCAGTTTCAGGAGGTCCATTTATTAATTGATGTTCTCAGTGTTTGTACTACTGAGGATATACTTAGGAAGTGAACTTCTGTGCCAGTGCATTCAAATGTATTTCCTAATTTCTCCTCTATGAGGTTCGGTGTGGTTGGTTTCATATTGAGGTCTTTGATCCATCTGGACTTGAGTTTTCTGCATGGTGGTAGATATAAACCTATTTTCATTTTTCTTCATGTTGATATCCAGTTATGCCAGCATCATTTGTTGAATATGCTTTCTTTTTTCCATTTGATACTTTTTTGCTTCTTTGTCAAAAATCAGGTGTTCAAAGATGTGTGGATTAATATCCGGGTCTTCAGTTTGGTTCCATTGGTCCTCCTGTCTGTTTTTATGCCAAAAACCAGGCTGTTTTCAGTACTGTAGCTCTGTAGTAGAATTTGAAGTCAGGGATTGTGATGTCTCCAGAAGTTCCTTTATTGTACAGGATAGTTTTGGCTATCCTGGGTTTTTCACTTTTGCATATAAAGTTGTGCATTATTCTTTTAAGATCTGTGATGAATTTTGCTGTGGTTTTGATGGGGATTGCATTGAATCTGTATATTGATTTTGGTAAGATGGCCATTTTTACAGTGTTAATTCTACTTATCCAAGAGCATGGGAGATCTTTCCAATTTCTGGTGTCTTCAATTTCTTTCTTCAAAAATTTAAAGTTCTTGTCATACAGGTCTTCCACTTGTTTGGTTAAAGTTACTCTAAGATCTTTTGTATTATTTGTGGCTATTGTGAAGGATAATGTTTCTCTGATTTCTTTCTTAGCCCTTTTATCATCTGTGTAAAGGAGGGCTACTGATTTTTTTTTTTTAGTTAATCTTGTATCCTGCTACATTACTGAAGGTGCTTATGAATTGTAGAAGTTCCTTGGTAGAATTTTTGGGGTCACTTACGTAAACTATCATATCATCAGCAAATAGTGAGAGTTTGACTTCTTTTCTGATTTATATTGCCTTGATCTCCTTTTGTTGTCTTATTTCTCTAGCTAGAACCTCAAGTACTATATTGAATAGATATGGAGAGAGTGGACAGCCTTGTCTTGTTCTTGACATCAGTAAGATTGCTATGAGTTTCTCTCTAATTAGTTGGATGTTGAATGTTGAATTGCTGTATATTGTGTTTATT
This sequence comes from Ondatra zibethicus, assembly GCA_004026605.1. Lineage (NCBI taxonomy): Eukaryota > Metazoa > Chordata > Mammalia > Rodentia > Cricetidae > Ondatra > Ondatra zibethicus. The sequence continues at coordinate 35,726 of PVIU01013261.1, read as the reverse complement.
ATGTTTAGGTGCATTCCTTGTATCACTGTTCCCTTCAAGACCTTTATCATGAAGGGCTGTAGTATTTTATCGAAGGTTTTTTTCAACATCTAATGAGATGATCATGTGTTTTGTTTTGTTTTGTTTTGTTTTAGGTTTATTTACATGGTGGATTACAATGACAGATTTTCATATGTTGAACCATCCTGGCATCTCTAGGATAAATCCTATTTGATCATGGTGGATATATTTTCCGATGTGTTCTTGAATTCGGTTTGCCAGTATTTTATTGAGTATTTTTGCATCAGTCTTCATGAGTGAGATTGGTCGGCAATTCTCATTCTTAGTAATGTCTTTGTGTGGTTTGGGTATCAGGGTAATTGTATCCTCATTAAAAGAGTTTGGCAATGTTCTGTGTCTATTGTGTGGAACAATTTGAGGAGTATTGTTGTTAGTTCTTCCTTGAAACTCTTGTAGACTTCTGAGCTGAAACCATCTGGCCCTGTGCTTTTTTTCAGTTGGGAGACTTTTGATGACTATTTCTATTTCTTTAGCAATTATAGATGTATTTAATTTGATTTTCTGATCTTGATTTAATTTTGGTAAGTGATATTCATTCAGTGGTGCTGGTCAAATTGATTGGTTGCATGTAGAATATTGTAAATATATTCACATTTATTTCCATGCACAATATTCATTTCCAAATGGATCAAGAACCTAGGTATAAAGAGAAATATCTTGAATCCAATAGAAGAGAAAGTAGGGAATAGTCTTGAACTCATTAGCACAAAAAAAAAAAGACTTTCTAAGCACGACACTGACAGCATAGGCACTAAGACCAACACTTACTAAATGGACCTCATGGAAAGCTGTTGCATTATAAAATACACCACCATTCTGGCTACAGAATGGATAAAGGTTTTACTAATGAGACATCTGCTAGCAGGTTGATATATAGAATGCATATATAACTAAAAAGAAACTGAATATCAAGAAAGCAATTAACCAATTAAAATGGGATAAAGAACTAATCAGAAAATTCTTAAAAAGATGGAACACAAAAGTCTGAGAAACAATTAAAAAGCATTCAATAGCCTTAGTCATCTGGGAAAGGGAAATTAAAACTACTTTGAGATTTCATCTAAAACCAGTCAGAATGACCAAGATCAACAACAACTAAAAGACAGCTCATGCTGCTATGGATATGGCCAAAGGGGAATGTCATCAATTGCTGTTAGGAATGCAAACTTGTACAGGGACAATGGATGTCACTGTGGGGGTGTTCCTCAGGAAGATAAAAAGCAGTTACTTCAAGATTCAAATATACCTCTCGTGGCCATATACCCAAAAGACAATATATCTTACTAAGGAAACACTGACTCATCCATGCATTGCTACTCTATTAGTAACAGCCAGAAACTGGAAACAGGCTAGATTTCTTTTTTTACAAAAATAAAAGCAGAAAAACAAATATTATATGTATGTTAGCTTTTAAGCCTTCAATAGACATGCTATAATATGTAAGACCATAGAGTTCAATTGTAGAGTGAGAGACTGGAGGAGGACAGGCTCTCCTAAGGAAGGAGATATACAACATATACCTACGGAGAGACAGTGGAAAGACTGAAACAGAAGGATTAAATGAGGAAGAGGTTGGAAAGAAGGGAGTGGATTTTTATTGCTATGAAGAGACACCACGGCCATGGCAACTCATATAAATAAAACATTTAATTGGGGAGACTCACAGTTTCAGAGCTTCGGTCCATTATCATCATAATAGGGAGCATGGAGGCATGAAGGCAGGCATTGTACTGGAGCTGAGAGTGCTACATCTTGCAGTTACTAGGAAGACAACTGATTGTCACACTGACTGAAGCTTGAGAAAGAGATGTCAAAGCCCACCCCCACAGTGACACACTTCCTGCAACAAGGCCACACATCCTAATAGTTTCACTCCCTTTGGGTGCCATTTTCTTTCAAACCCCAACAGGGAGGTAGGTGGTGGAATACAGGGATGGACAACAAATTCAAGGGACATTTGTCTGGTTATATAAAAACCTTCTACTGTGGAAGCTTCTTAAAATATATAGAAATATGAAGGAAATCTAAATGGCATTACAAAATAATTAGGGAGATTAGACATCTTTCAACAAAAAGAAAAGCTTCCAGTGTCATGAGTGGGTTACATCTAATTGAGTTGTTGGCCAAGGGAGCCCCATGGAAACCCCTGAACAACTCTCACTATTGCCAGGACTATTGATTGTTTTCCATGAACTGATGGTAAGGCCCTACTCTTGAAGTGGTGTAGGAGGTCCTTCTATATTTGTGTTGCTTTCATTGGTTGAATAAAGAAACTGCCTTGGCCTTTTGATAGGACAGAACATAGATAGGCAGAGGGAAAAGAGAACTGAATTCTGGGAGGAAGAAAGCAGAGGGAGAGAGCCGCCATGGAGACACCAGGTCAGACATGCTGAATCTTTCCCGGTAAGCCACAACCTCATGGTGTTACACAGATTATTAGAAATGGGTTGAATCAAGATGTGAGAGTTAGTCAATAAGAGGCTAGAGATAATGGGCCAGGCAGTAATTTAATTAATACAATTTCTGTGTGGTTATTTCGGGGGTTAAGCCAGCTGGGCAGCGGGACATGGCCCGCTCGCCTCATGCTACACTGAAGACCACACTTATTTAGCTCATTGAAAATGGAGAAGTTAAACTAGTGCCTACATAGATCCTTCACCCCCTACTAACCAGTATTTATGGTACTGAGAGGTTCTTTACAAACTATCAGTGCAGCAATGTAATGACCAACTTAGCTATGTACTCTTAAATCTACAGAAGTCACCTGCCTGCATGACACACTGGAGACACTGTAGCACAAATGTGGTAACAACCAACCACTCTCTGATTGCATTTATAGGCCACTTCATGAGATAGAGAACCTGAAACTAGAAAGGCCATAGGTCTAGGCAAAAACAAAATACTACAGCTCCGCTAAAGGAACACAGGAATAAAATAACTCCTAATGACATTTTGCTATACACAAAGATCAGTGTCTTGCTTACCCAACATCAGGGAAACTACCTCTTGTAGTGAATGAAAACTAATACAGAGACCTACAACAGGATACTGGGCAGAGAGTGAGAGACTTTAGAACACTTAGTCTTAAGTGTGGTAAGACTGTAAGACATCAAAGAACAGTGTCTCCCAGACACAATGGGAAACTACCACATATACATTTGCAGAGAAACTCTAACTCCTGTCCATAAATGCCTAAGTTTGGTAGGGAAAATGGCCCTAAAGTTATAATGGTGGAAGATCTGTCCCTGACTGCCACCAGCTGCAACACTCAGAAGAGCAGGCCCTGCACCTCACCTGGGCAGCACAATAGGGCCAATCCCATTGATGAAGGTGGGGGTGAGCAGCCCTCAAGTTGTGAGCATGGGAGAACTGTCCCCACTACTCATCTGTCATGTGGTGTCATAGGCAAGGAAGGGATATCCTCCCATCAATGCCTGTGGCAGGTGGAAGAGCGGGCCATGAGATCATAAGAGTAGGGAACCTCGCTCTACCCCTCATCTGCATCACTTTGGAGAGTGGTCCCTACTCCATGCCTGGGCAACACAGTAGAGCTGGTTCTGAAGGTATAATGTGGGAGATCTGACTCTGAAGACATGAAAGCAGGGAAACTGGCCCTGTCCCTTTCTCATCACTATGAAAGATGACCTCAACAAGCAGAAGAGCTCATCCTGGTGGTGAGGACAAGGGAGAGCTGGTGGTCTGACCAACCCTGAAACTACCCAGACCTAGAACCAGGGTTATGGGTTGGCCCACCCCAATATTCACCCCATCTGGGATCTGCTGGAGCACTTGAAGGGAATGGTCCTGCAGGATTTCCACAACACAGGGTAACAGCAGGAAGATCAAGAGGAGATCAAATGAGACCCCAGTATCAACAGTGTAGCAGAAACCAGAGGCCTTGAACTAGACCAATGACTCTTTACAATGAACATTTGCAAGTAAAGATTTATGGACAGAGGTTTTACTACATGTCACACCACATCACACTACAACTTCCATGGGGATAATTTTTTCCTTTTATATTTTTCTTTTTTCTCTTAATTTTTATTTGGGGGATGGTGGTAGCTGCAAGGACAGAGAACAGATATTCAGGGATGGGAAATGAATGGGATTGAGATGCATGTTGTTAAAGGCACAAAGAATAAATAAAGATAAGGTTTAAAAATTTATAGAGACTATCAGTATGCATGGGCAAGACACAGGATCTCTGTGTGGTAAGAGAGAAGTGGGTAAGAGTTCCTATCATTAAGCACAAAGCTATCTCCAATTGAAAATGCTCTCAAAGAAAAATATTATTGTTCTTCATTAGACTCTCACTGGATATATAAGCCACACTTAAAGGCAGGCCCATGCCCAGGATTAGATGGTCACCCTAAAATAAGTTCCATGATATTTTTGTAGAGTATTTTTTATTTTTTGTCTCATAAAGTCTTATTTGGGCATTTTTTTAAAATATTATTGCTATTTTCCTTGTTTATTGTGGTTTCTGTTTTGTATTTTTATGTGGAATATGTGTGTAATTTTTTGAGGGTGTTCACAGCAACCTTTCAGGAGGACTTGGTCTATTGTGCCATATTGTTCTAGAAGCAATTCATAGGTTCTCTTCTTCTGTGAAAACAAATTAAGAACCTTTTTCCCCAAGCAACATGTCCTTAGACCCAAATTTGGAAGTCATGATACCTTTGGAACACATGTGCTGGTTTATTTTAGCAGCCCACTCAATGAAATTTCTCTCTGGGCTTAGCTACTTTACAGTCAAAAGATTCAAAGAAAACACAATAATATGCATAATCAAGACTCTCTGTGAATTTTCCATCTTTACGTGGCTTATTTTTTACTCCTTTTAATCTATGACTATCTATACTCTGTCTCATTAAAGGCTTTAACTTTTTTAAGCATTAACTTTATCTTATGACTCTCTATAATCTTTTTCTTCTCTCTTCCAAGCCTATGTACATTTATCCAACACTGTGACCCATTTAGAGTTCTTTTAAGTCTGAATCTGTCCTATTGTGAATCTGTAATTCTTTACTGTCCAGGAGCACTTCTTAAAATGCTAAGCACTTCTTAAAAACAATCTTTTTTGTGCCATTCATAGGGTAATATGGTACTACCTGTTTGCCTGCCCAGTGGAAAGCTGCGTTATTAGTATGACACATACGGTAGTTCCTGCTAGCTCTGCACAGTCCAGTGTGGCAGAGCTGCTTGCATCTCTGAGCCATGCACACTGACTCAGTTCCAAGTACACTGCCAGTTCAAGCTGACATAAAGCAAGCCACTTGCAGCATGCTGCTCACAAACCCAACTCAAATGCTCTGTAGCAGTATCTCCTTCCTGAAATAGTCAGAGGTCACACTGGCAGGCTGGCCCTGAAAGCCAGCATTTTAAAATGGTGTGGCTTTTTTTTCTGCTGCTGCTGCTGCTGCTGCTGATTCAGAAAGATCTCACCTAAAAGAGCAGCGGCATGCCACCAGCAAACAGCAAAAAGCTGTGTTAAACTCTGTATTCTTGTGTCTAGAATTGTTTTAAGCTTTTTAGGTTTTATGTGGATATAGTTGACCACATTGGAGCAAGGATCTGGCAGGTCAATGAGAACAGGAGAATTCTGGGAAGAAGGAAATCCTAGTCCGTAATCCTGACCCAGCCACAGAAGAAGCAAAATGTGACTGCCACACCGAATAAGGTAACTAGCCACGTGGCTAATATAGACAAGAAAATGGGTTAATATAAGTTATAAGAGTTAATAAGAAGCCTGAGCTAATGGGCCAATCAGTTTATAACTAATGTAGATCTCTGTGTGACTTCTTTGGGACTTAACGACTGCAGGGACTGGGCAGGACAGAAAACTCAGACAACAAATATCACCATAGAACCTTTGTCCAACAACAGATGGAAACAGAGGCAAAGACCCACATAGGAGCACTGGACTGAGCTCCCAAGATCCAGTTGAAGAGTGGAAGGAGTGAAAGTATGAGCAAGGAATTCAAGGCAATGAGGGGTTCATCCACTGAGACAGTTTGCCTGAGCTAATGGTAGCACAGCAACTCCAACTGGAATGGTAGTGAATGAACTTGGGAACAAACTAGCTCCTCTGAGTATGGTTGACAGTTGGGGTAGACTGAGGGGCCACTGATAGTGACACTGGGATTTATCTCTACTGCATGTACTGACTGCTTGGGATCCTATTCTCTCTGGATACCTTGCCCAACCTATATGTAGTAGGGAGGGCCTTGGACTTTCACAGGGTGGGGTGCATTGCCCTCTGTTAGGATTGGAAGGGGTGAGGTTGGAGGGGGTGGAGGTAGTGGGAAGGGACTGGGAGGAGGAGTGGGAGTGGGAATTTGGATTGGTATTTTTTTTTATTTTAAAAGTATTAAATAAAAAATTTAAAGAAAAAAAGAATTTCCTATTATAAATCTATCCCTGAAGGGAAATGCCCATTTTATAAATATTTTATTGCAACTATTCCCTAATAAAATCCAATTTTAATTAATAAAGAAAGACTTTGGAAATATGAAAGCCAATCATGAAACATCACCCATATTATAACACAATTTATATGATATCTCAAAATAAGATAACAATACCATAAGAAAGTAGATAAGGAGTTGGCAAAGTCTGAATCAAGTGGAAAGGGTAAAATATAGTACATACTTCTGGGATATTGTACTTCTCTAAACTTTATTACAGTGGTTGATTCATACTTCAGAGATTATACTATGAACCTCTGGACTATAGATCTAAAATTGATGAGTTATGTGATTAACACATCACATATTTTCACATGGGGAAAAGTCACTGAACTATGAAAGAAGAAAATATGCCTCAGCAGTGTTGTCTTTATTTCAGGATTTATATCAACCTGTATTTTTTGACTAGTTCATTTTGACTTTCTTTCTCTGTCTGTCTCTCCTTTCTTTTCCTCTCTCTCTGTCTCTGTGTCTCAGTCTCTTTGTGTCTCTCCTTGTCTCTATCTTTCTCTGTCTCTCTCTCTATTTCTCTCTCTCTTTCTGTGTGTGTGTGTGTGTGTGTGTGTGTGTGTGTGTGTGTTTGAAACAGGGTTTCAGATTTCTTTGTGTAGCTCTGAATGTCCTGGAACTCCTTTATAGACCAGGTTGACCTTGAACTCAGAAATCTGCCTGCCTCTGCTTCCCTAGTGCTGGGATTAAAGGCATGTGCCACCACTGCCAGCACAAGTTCATTTTCACTATTCTAAGAAATTTTTTTTTTGGTTTTTTGAAACAGGGTTTCTCTGTGGCTTTGGAGCCTATCCTGGAACTAGCTCTTGTAGACCAGGCTGGTCTCGAACTCACAGAGATCCACCTGCCTCTGCCTCCCGAGTGCTGGGATTAAAGGCATGTGCCACTACTGCCTGGTGAAAAATGTTTTAAAATCTCTAACATATCAAAGACAAATTACTCATTCGAGGTCCCTGAGAATCGGTAGTCATTTCACATGTTCACATCTGTCTTCTGGTTTTTGCACTTGGCATCCAAAGACTATGACTATCTCATGTGTATTTGCTTTTGTGGGTACAAGTTATACTTTAACTAATTATTACTCTTTTCTATATCTGTAAGAGTTGAGCAATCACCATTTGAAAGGCAACTCTGAACTTAACCAAGATGTCTATGAAAATGACAGCAGCCCTGCTCCTGCTACAACTAAGTAGCTTCTTTGGATCTGGAAGTAGTGGGAAGGTGCTGGTGTGGCCAGTAGAATTCAGCCATTGGCTCAACCTAAGGATAATCCTAGAAGAGCTTGTGAAGAAGGGCCATGAAGTGACTGTTCTGAGACCCTCAGTGTCCTTTTCTTATGAAGTTGACAACACATCTGCTATTAAATTTGAAACATACCCTGCATCATTTTCCATGACTGATGCAGAAGAATTTTTTGTAGAAGCCTTCAATAAACACATTTATGAGCTGCCAAAGCAATCATTTTGGGGATACTTTGTAATGTTGCAAGAATTATTTTTGTTCCAGTCAGAATATTTTGAGCATTTCTGCAAAGGTGCTGTTTTAAACAAGGAATTTATGAAAAAACTACATAATTCAACCTTTGATGTCCTAGTAGCAGATCCATTCTTACCCTGCGGTGAACTGCTGGCTGAGATTTTCAAGATACCTCTTGTGTACAGTCTCCGATTCTTCCCTGGCTCCACATATGAGAAGTACAGTGGAGGACTGCCGTTACCTCCTTCCTATGTGCCTGTTGCTTTGTCAGAATTGAGTGATCGAATGACATTCATGGAGAGGGTCCAAAATCTAATCTATGTGCTGTCTTTTGACTTTTGGTTCCAAACATTTAACGAGAAGAGGTGGAATCAGTTTTACAGTGAAGTCTTGGGTAAGTGCCATGGTCAACTGGGATTGTTATATTCAAAATTTGCTGTGTCATTGAAAGTGAAATTGAAACAACAGGATAGACAGTCATCAGTGAAAAGGTGAAAAACCTGTGAAATTATCTGCCTAATTCAAAACTGTATAAAAGTCTATGTCCCAATGGTAAATTAGAAAGCCTTGTCTATGACTTGCCAAGACACTTACGAATGGCACATACTCACCAAGCAATGCTTTGTGGGCTTTTCTAAGCAAGTACATAGGCATTTACTATTTTATCTCATCTTTTTAGGACAGTTTTGCCTGAGTGGAATGTATCCTTATCGTCATCACCATCATTAGTATAATTATTATCTATTTGTGACTGGTTGGGGGACTGTGTATCAAGGCACACATGTGAAATTTGAGGATGCCTTGGAGTCTATTCTCTTTACACACTTACACATATTCCGAGGATGGAAGCATGCTTGCTACCTTGCATAGCAACTGCTTTAACCCATTGGGCCATCTGGCTGACTGACTCCTAAAATAATTGTTTTAAACTCATTCAATGTTCTCTCGAGCAACAGACATATAAACTGAGGATTAACAGATATTTCTACCACAGTTACCTATACAGCATGGAGAACTTATCACTTCTAGGATAATTAGCTATTTTATTTAAAATTTGAATACTTTCTGACTGTACATCATGAGTTTCTTTACAATTGTGACACACACCATCTCTGTCTCAGACACAGAAAGTTTATGAATGAAGGATTTTAGAGAATCCAAATTCAGTCACCGGGTATCTAAAATTCTCCTCTTTTAAACCTTTAATTGTCGAGGTCCATGGCCCCAACATAGAAACTATTACTTTACCCCAAGTGTATTGGTACGTAGGAGCGTGGAATAATGAGACACAGTTCACACAGTCATCTCGGAAGGACATCTCAGGCTTCATCCATTCCTGAAGATCTGCTCGCATTTATTCTACAAAACACCTCTTATCCCCCAGGTAAACCAAGGTGGAATACTCATTAATATTCCTTTTCCGGGGGACTTGGGGCTACCAAAAACACCTGCAACTTAATTCACCAGCTTTGGAATCAACACTTCTTCTCAGGCGATCTACATCATAATAAAGGGGAAGGAGCCATACCTCCTGGCCTTTGTCATGTGGCTAGCTTGTTTGGCAGGTTTTCAGCTGCCTTGGAAATTAAACATGGCCAAGGAGCCTACCTATAAATATCTTGTATGAAATATGGGCCTACATATTACATTAATGGTGCCACCAGGTAAAGGTACATCCTTCCAAAAACCTAAAAACCTTAAACCCATTCACGGGGCAAAAAGAATGAAAGGACAAAATGACTTCCTACAAATGTCCTCTGGCCTGTGACCTCTACACACATACACACATGCATGCATGTGCACACAAACAGACACACAAGTGCAATTAAGTAAATACCTTTTAAAATACTAAAATGTTCAAGTGTGAACATGGAAATTGTTAGCTATAGAGTTTTAAATGGTTTCTTTCTAAAGGAAAAATTGGAGGGAATATATGTCTCATTCCATAATCTATGACTTACCATTGCTTATTATTTACAAACATAGGTACACATGCATTCAGTCATAATTTAAGAGTAGTACCAGAATAAGGGACACAGGTGAATCAAACTTCTCTTGGAAGTCAGCCAGGACAATCCTGTGATACTCTGTCTCAAAATGAAATTCTGAAACAGAATCTCCACAGATGTTTACACTGGGCATGTCAGCACACATCTGTAATCCCAGCCGTTGAGCTGTGAAGGAAGAGGATCTGGAGTTCAAGGTCAACTTTGGCTACACAGTGACACTGGGACCACCCTGTGCTCCATCAGAATATGTATGTCAAAACAAAACAAAACAGCACAAAATTCTCAGTTCCCTTAGAGAACCACACATCTAGGTTCCAGCAGCTAAAACAGGGTAAACCAGTTCCAAGGGGGCGTTTCCCTGAGTATGACAAATGGGATTCATAAACAATGGCATTAATTATATTTAAATGGCATATCTAGATATATGGTAATCATGAATTTCCAAGGTGTGTTACATATGCATTATCTTCTCCAAAATCATACACATGCACGCGCGCGCGCGCACACACACACACACACACACACACACACACACACACACACACTATATCCCAGTCACACACTTGTAAACAACTATGGCTACATTATCAAAAGTGCTTTCAGAAGACTACCTGGCATATCCATTTCCTCCTGACAATTTTGTCACCCGTTCTACCTTCACTGTCCTGATTCCTCTTCAGGAAGACCCACGACCCTCTCTGAGATGATGGGGAAGGCAGATGTATGGCTCATTCGGACCTACTGGGATTTGGAATTTCCTCACCCTGTCTTACCAAACTTTGAATATGTTGGAGGGCTCCACTGCAGACCTGCCAAGCCTCTGCCAAAGGTAAAACAAATTCGTGTTTGCTTTCTTCTCTTTCCCTTGCATATTTAGCAAAAGTGATTATCTTTAATTCCTTCAGAATGGTTGTGGCAAACTCAGAGTGTCACAGGAATTTATATAAAGAAACCAGCCAGTAGAAATGCTTGTATTATTCCATCACAAGAGTTTGTATTTCCTTTATGAAGCCCTGTGGGACATCTAAGGACAGGGACAGAGTACTGCTCAACACAGAGACGACCTCAGTGATTCACGCAGAACATACAGATAAGTGACAGGGCCACCCCACAGGAAAGTGCTGAGTACACAGAGACACAAAGTGTGCACAGCCTCACCCAGAAACACCAGATATTCTACTCTGAAGATAAACTGTGAGCAAGCAACAATGTTTCAGTGAGGAAAGGCCAAGTTGCCTGGCAGTAAAAGTCAAGAGGAAAGAGAGGGCACAGTTTGACCTAGTGAGGAAAACTCAGTATTTTTCTGGTCACTAAAATCTTCCCTTAATTAGTAACTAAAAATGAATTCTATAAGTTCACAGATTTGTTTAGGAATATTGTTTTATCTAGAGAAAGATGTGTGAGACTTGTTTATACTGTAGAATATTGCCTTAAGTATGTAAAGGTGTGTTACTTTTATTTGTGCTCCATTTGTTTAATTATGTAAAGATGTGTTGTATTTGTTTGACCTTCCCTGCCTGTGGCACCTGATTGGTCTAATAAAAAGCTGGGATGGCCAACAACTAGGCAGAGAAAGGGTAGACAGACAGGACTGGCAGGCAGTGAGAATAAATAGAAAGAGAAGGGTAGGCTTTAAGAGAAGAAGAATGAGAGAAGGAGGAGTTAATAAGGGACACGCATGGGGCCAGAAGCCAGGCAGCTGTAGGCCAGCCAGACATAGCAACAGGAAGAAATCAAGAAAAGGTGAAAAATCCCCAAAGCAAAGGTAGATAGCGAGAAACAGGTTAATTTAAGTAAAAGTTGCTAGCCAGAAACATGGTTAAGCTAGGCTGAGCATCCAAAACTAATAAGGCTCTGTATCATGATTTGGGAACTGGTTGGTGACCCCAAAGAAAAAATCTTGTATAGAGATTCTAGCTTAACATTAAGGAAATGGCAATGTCAGGCAGAGACAAAGGAGGGAGGCAGAGTGAGGACCTAAAGAGTGTGCTGAGGCTGTAACTCAGTAGTGGAGAGCTGGCCCCACCTGCCCATGCAGCAGAAAGGAAAGAAGGAAGCAGAGGTGGGAGTGCTGTTTACTCCTGATTATTAGGAATAACATAAATTGTATTGCAATCATAGGAAATAGTTTTGAGTTTTAATAATTTTCAACAGTTTTGATCCTTTAGGATGGGAATTATTCGTCCAAAACACTTGCTTGCTCTCATTAGATAATAAAAATTTTCTGGGTATTTGAAAGAATAGATTTGACAAAATGCATCAAGGATATAAAATGCAGGCCTGGTAGGTAGTTGGGGCTTAAAGGCACTTGCAACAAAGCCTATGAATATAAGTTAGGTCCTGGGACACAAATGACAAAAGGAGAGAGGTCAGTCTCAGAAATTGATTTCAGATCTCATATTCACAATAAATAAACATAATGAAGCAATTATATTAATGAAAATCATTAAAATGCACATTTTAAAACATTTTGTGAAACCAGATGGTGGTGACACATGCCTTTAGTATCAGCACTTGGGAGGCAGACACAGGTGGACCTCTGTGAATTTGAGGCTGGCCTGGTCTACATATCGAGTTCCAAGATAGCTGAGGCTACACAGAGAAGCCCTGTCTCAAAACACAAAACAAGCAACCACAAAATATAACATGGTTGTCTAGGAAGTCACTTCATAGCCAGGCTGACCTCGAACTCATAGAGATCCATCTGCCTCTGCCTGCCAAGTGCTGGGATTAAAGGTGTGCGCCACCATGCCTGGCATCATATTCATCTGTATAAAATATTTCTAAAATTAAGATTAGAGAATGTAGTAAGTAGTTTAAATGTAACCAGCTCCCATACGCTCATAGGAAATGTCACTATTGGGAGGTATCACTTTGTTGGAGCAGGTGTAACCTTACTGGAGGAAGTTGTCACTGTAAAGGCAGGCTGTGAGGTCTCACATATGTTCAAGCCATGCCCAAGATCTCAGTTCACTTCCTATTGCCAGTGGATAAAGACATAGAATTCTCAGCTCCTTCACTACCACCACATCTGCCTGCATGCTGCCATGCTTCCCACCGTGATGATAATGGACTAAACCTCTAAACTTTAAGCCAGCCAATTAAATGTTATCTTTTCTAAGAGTTACCATGGTCATGGTGTCTCTTCACAGCAATAGAAACCTTAGCTAAGACAGAGAACAATTGGGAGGAGAAATGTTCTGTTTAGAAATGATAAATTGTGCCCATTGTTGTATTAAAAGAAAAGGGAAAACAGTACCTTGAAAGCAAGTTCCAAAAATGAGCATGTACTTGTGGCAAGATTTCTAGGACAATTTTGGCTATGCATTGGATTTTGTTGTAGCAAAGCTCACTGAAGAAGGTACAATTGTTCTTGTATGGAATCTGTAAGGCAAGGGCTAGGGGACCACATGCTAAAGTGACATTCAGACAATTTTGACAAAAATCCCATAGGAAAAGTAAGGGACAATAGTTCAGGGAATAGTTCCTTCCCAGAGTTAAGCGAGGGAACAACTAAGACCTCAGACCAAGAAGGTCCTTTTTCATCAAAGAACCTACAACTATAATAAGATTCTGCCCATCCACTAAAACTGAGATATCAAGGAAACTGGTCTCCTTTATCCCCCTGCATTTTAATTAAACTTTAAAAGGATGATAAGGTCATTAAAATACAAGACATATCCTCACTAGCATCAGTAGATGGTTCCGTTCACCCTCTCTGAGGATTGGATGGGGGGACGGGGTGGGTAGGTAGAGGGAATGGGAGGAGGAGAGGGAGTGGGAACTGGGATTGGTATGTAAAATGAAAAAGGATAGTTTGTTTTTTAAAAAAAAATAAATTTTTAAAAGTAAGGAAAAAAAAGAAAACTAATGTTGCACATTTATAAATCTTTTCTTTGATGACCAAAAAAATAAATTAAAAGAAGTTTCAGTTCAATAACTAGCAGTCAATCAGTCCTGAGTGAAAAACATGATTTCACAGATGATCATGAATAAATGGTCCAAAGTGAGAGCTTCAGAACACCAAAGAAGAATCTGTCCCTCTTTGCAGTATAGTACCATAACTGTTATGGAAATAAAGTTACTTGAGTTGTTTAGGATCAGAAATTCCAAAGGAAGGACTATGCAGGATGTAAAAAACGTGAAAGATAATCATGACAGCATTTGGGTAACATTAACTCAATAAGATTCTGTTAGAGCAGTGCTTCTCAACCTTCCTAATGCTGAACCCCTTTAATATAGTTTCTCATGTTGTGAGGAGCCCTAACCATAAAATCATTTCTGTTGCTACTTCATAATTATAATTTTGCTTCTGCTTATAAACCATAATATTAATAGTTTTGGAGATAGAGGTTTGCCAAAGGGGTCATGACCCACAGGTCAAGAACTACTGAATAAGAGTATAGCTTCTGAAATCTGAGTGTGCATGAAATCCCACAATGAGCTGAGGAGCTATTGGTGTTTCTAGCTGCTGGGAGAGGGAACGTCAGCTCTCTTTAATGATGTGATACATGGTAGGTTGTCCATATACCAGGGCAGGCCCCACCCCCAAGACTAGATGGGCACCAGAAACTAGACTCAGTGGGGAAAGATGAGAGAAAAAAGAAAAGTTCTCAAAGTTTAGAGGAAAAGAATGGAATGGTAAAGGGAAGAATTGTTGGAAAGAGAAAGTTTTTTGTTAAAATACATTGAATGAAATTCTCTAATAATAAATAAAATATTGCTAAAAAATTGAGTATGCAAAAAACAATAATATCCATACAAAAACATATAACTAAGCCTTAAAATATAGGTAATAAGGACACATGATATAACCTGTAAGAACCTTAATGATATCACACCAAGTAAAATAATATGAAAATATCATAGGGATCATCATCATACCTAGACTAGTCAAAATTATGAAAACATAAGCATAAGTTACAGTAAATTAGGAAAAGAGAACTTTGGATTTAATTATTACAAATTTTTTTAATATTATAATGAAAAAAGATGACTGTGTTCGAAGGCTGTTTGAGCATGGACATAGGTGTAACCTTCTACATGGCTACAGCTCTACATCTTAAAACACCCACTACTCCAATCATGTCTAATGCTGCTCAGTTTCTTCCTGTGGATGTTGGTGTTAGTTTTGATGCAGGTTGTTCGGTGTTGCTGTTTTTTGTGATGGGCTGATATTTCATCAACAGGAAATAGAAGACTTCGTCCAGTCTTCCGGAGAACATGGTGTGGTGGTATTTTCCCTGGGGTCCATGGTGGGTAACCTAACAGAAGAAAGGACCAATATGATTGCAGCAGGCCTTGCACAGATTCCACAGAAGGTGAGATACAGTGCCTCAGAGATTCATTCTCACTAATATGGTCATATCCTGTTCCCGTGTGATTGCGGAAACCGCCTATGGGAAACTTAAGGTCATGCTAGCTATAGCTCATGTCTGAAGTCACCTGTAACACAGAAATAGGGGACAAATGCTAAATAGTTTGTGTTGTAAGATATATTTTGGGGTGAATTCTGTCATGGTTCAGCCACAACCAGTTCATACATTCCAGGTTAGGGGTGTGTGGCTTAGAAATGTTAGATAGGAGGAACAGAAATAAAAAGGAAATACAGAGATGCAGGATAGTACTGGGAGGACAATTCAGTGAATACTGAATACTGAATTTGCCAAAATTTATTTTTATAAGCTTTATAATCTAATACAAAAAAGGGAAGAAGGCAAAAGATTACTTTAACATGACACAAAAGACAACCAGAACACTTACTAGCTTCAATACTTGAGACATCAAGCCATTATTTTCTGAGTAAAGCATTTGGTGCTGTGGGCAAGATATGCAATGAATATACCCTAGACCAAGTATCTGTAGGCAACCACCCCCTATGCCAATCCTCCTGTTTAAAAATGAAGGAGCAGGAATAAGCTTGAATTCTCTGACCTTGGTCAGGATGGTGCAAATCATCCTAGGTCAGGGTGTGTAGCCACACCTGTTGTCAACAACTTTGAAAGAATAAAAATAAGCTCAAACTGTTTGACCTTCAGTCAAGGAGGAACAGGCTCACATCTGTGGATCCCCACAAAATATGTGGTGTTTTTGATTAATAAGTTTGTTCTTAACATTGTGTTCAGAAAGAAAACCACTTAGCAAGTGTTGTGAAGTCAGTGTTAGGAAGGTAGTAAAGGTAGAAACACAGAATCTGCCTTGTTACTTCCTCCATTTCCTTGGAGAAAGACTGGGAACTCTGCACACACCACAGTGTAATCAGACTGCTACTAAATTTTAACCAGTAAGTGCACTGGGCCAGTAGCAATAAGCAGAAAATTGGTAGTTGTAGGAGAGGAGAGGAGGAACATTCTTGAAGAGCATGTGTTGCTCACCCAGAGGACCTAAACTTACTTCTAAGGCTCCGTATCTGGCAGTTCACAACTTCTTATAACTGCATCTCATGGGATCCAAAGTACTCTTCTGCCTCAGATGACATCCATAGACACTTACCGTGTATATGAACTGACAGACATGCCCACTCACTCATGTACACACAGGTAGTCATGCAGATGCAGACACACAAACTTACACATGAATAAAAATAATTCCTTATTTTTAAAATTGGATTTCTGCTATTCTGGATTCACTTTTCTTTTATCACATATATATCAGTGGTCCTCAACCTTCCTAGTGCTTTAATACAGTTACTTATGTAGGGACTGGCGTTTATCTCCACTGATCCTTAATCTCTCCAGAAATCTAGCAGGAGGAACTTGACATTTGACCAAGATAATAAGAGGCTAGCTTCATCTTAACAGGTTCTTTGGCGATTTGAAGGCAAGAAGCCAGACACCTTGGGCTCCAACACTCGGCTGTACAAATGGATCCCCCAGAATGACCTTCTAGGTAAGCATCGGGACACACCTGAGACATAAGAATGGCTCCTCAGGAGAGGGGATGTCAACACTAATACACTTATGACAACTGTGATCTAGTCCTGGGGAAAATGGATGAAGAACTAATGTGGATGTGCTGGACAGTAACATCCGAGATGGGAGGATCCATTTTTACCTCACTGTAATTACTTTTGAGATACAATTAAGTCCCTTCTTTCCCTCCATTTCTTATTTCTATAACTTGCATCTTCCTGTTCCTGTAGGGCAATTTTTAGTGTCAGTGGGAATGGTATTCTTTCATTAATGACTCTTCATTTATTCTGCTCCCCCTAAGACCCCACAGCATGAAATGGTCCTACACACTGGTGCAGGAGAACAATTCTATATCTGTCAATTATGTTTTAAATAAACGCTGATTGTTAAGTAGCCAGGCAGGAAGTATAGGCAGGACAACCAGACAGGAAGTAGAGGTGGGGCAATAAGAACAGGAGAATTCTGGGTAGAAGGAAGCCCATTCCTCCCAGTCCTGCCCAGACCACGGAAGAAGCAGGATGTGACCTGCCCCGCTGAAAAAGGTACTGAGCCATGTGGGTAACATATACTAGAATAATGGGTTATAAGTTCTAATAAGAAGCCTGAGCTAATGGGCCAATCAGTTTATGAACTAATGTAGACTCTCTGTGTGATTTTCTTTGGGGGCTTACTGGCTTTGGGAACTGGGCATGACATAAACCCCAACAAGCCGGCCCTCATGTTAGAACACACGATGAAGTATTGACTGCTCTCAGTCTGATTCCATCTAAATGAACACCCAATTCCTACTGTGTGGAGTCCACCCATCCAGAGCAGTGGCTTCTCTGTTAATTTAGAAGGACATTCTCTCCTGAACCACTGACTTGCACAAGCTGTTTGCTCCACTTGGTTGGAGCTCTGTCATTTTGGCCCATTACACAAAATCTTTCTACTTTTCACACTCTGCCTCCTCTCTGTGATTTCACTGAATCACTGTGGACGTGCTGTGCTCCTTGTGCTAAGACATGAAAGGAATTCAGTACAGTCCCATGGTTATGATAATGTTGTATAGAGAAATTTGCCTTTTCTGTGCCTTTTTACCTGACTCATTTTCTTTCTAGACTTATGATTAATACTTTCCCTTAATCTCTCCCCTTGCTAGGTCACCCTAAAACCAGAGCTTTTGTAACCCATGGTGGCACCAATGGCATCTACGAGGCGATCTACCATGGGATCCCTGTGGTTGGCATTCCTTTGTTTGGAGACCAGTTTGATAATGTTGTTCACATGAAGACCAAAGGAGCAGGGGTTCGACTGGACTTTCTCACAATGTCCAGCACAGATTTGCTCCATGCAGTGAAGACAGTCACTGATGACCCTTCGTGAGTACACTGATTTTTAATTCATAGTGTTTAAGATAAATTTCCTCAATAATAACTGTTGATTTCATCTAATATTTATTCTAATTTTGAAGAGAAAACTGTTAGCCACTGTTGAATGAGCTTTGATTGTAAACCAAGACTCGAGCTATCCCCATAGACTTACTGTATAAGAACTTAGTTTACAAGAATTTGGCACTAGAACCCTTTTCTCTTGCTAAATGAAAAGACACAAACATCTCAAAGATGATCAAATCAACAAACAGCATATTGAATCTGAAAGATAGAAAATGTGTCAATTCAATGCCTATAGTTTCCAAAACTCCTATTGTTAAATAATCCACGTTTATTTAAGAGTAGCTAATTATACACATACATACATACATACATAAAATATATAAAGCATAATCAGAATACTCACATTTCCATCTCCTTAAACTTTTAATATCTCATTTGTTCAATGTTCCCCTTCCACTTCTTATTAAATTTGTATATTGTAGCTTACAGTCACTGCACTATCCTGCTATTCAGTGGTAGGATGTATCTGTTAGCTGACCTCTTTCTAGCCCCATTCCCTCCCTCACTTCCCAGACTCCAGTTACCATTGCTCTACTATCTACTTCTATGAAGTCAGCTCTAGTATTTTCCACACAGTGGTCAGACTGTGCAATGTTTTCTCTTAGGATATGGTTTATATGACTTAATAAAACATCCTCCAATTACATCTTGTAACTGCAAATGTCTTCTTTGTAATGACTGAATAATATATATCTTTGTTACTATAGAATATAAAACATATTCACACACAATGTCATCACAAAGTGTTGCCTGCTTTGCTGTCAGATGTTTGCTAAATCTGGAAAGAAGAAGAAAAGGGAGTAGCTGAAGTGGGGAGGACTGACACATGGACCCCTCCAGTGCATCACAGCAAGGGAGGCTGTCCTTCATCCTGTGACAAGGCCACTTCTCTCTCTTTGACTCATCAAATCACAACATTATTTACAAAGTTTTAAGGATTCAGTATTTTCATATCACTTTTTAAGCCATCATCCCACAATGGGCACCTCAGTTAATTCACTTAGCTATTATGCCTAGTGCTGCAATAGCCATGGACATGCAGGTATCTATTTGATAGATTATTTACTATTTCTTTAAATAGACTTCTAGTAGTGGGAAAGTTAAAACCTGGAGTATTTTTGTTTTCAGTATATTTAAAAAATCTGTGGATTTTTTTAATAGTTTCCATACCATATTACACCCTAACCAATCTCAGTAAGATTTCCACTTTCTGACATGAACATGTGGGTGATTGGGGAACAGTTCTTTACACCAGTCCTAGCCACATGAGTTCAATCTCTGGAATTCATGTGGTGGAGGAAGTGAACTGACTCCTACAAGTAGTCCTCTCACCTCCACACGTGTACCGTGTACATGCGTGCACATGTAGGCACACACATACCACATATAAATGTGTTTTTAAAAAGAATTATGCTTTCTCTGCATGCCTCGCAGGCAATATTTGGGTATTGTGTTTGTGTTGAATTCAGGTTGTTGGATATTCCAGGCAAGCTATCAATGAGCTACATCCTCAATATTTATGTCCTCTTTTGAAAAACATGTATCTTTCTCATCATTGATCAGTTTTTAATAAGTGATAAGGATTTTTTGTTGAGATTTTAAAGAATTTCATGGCATAATCTGTCCTCAAAAACATCAATACATTCATTCTGCTTTCAACTATAACAGTTACAGTGGTTGGACTGACTTAATAACATTTAATGTCCTGAAAAGATTTAGTTCTCAAAATTATTTTCCATTTCATTTTTGAAAAGTACTTCTCAAAGAATACCAATTTGCAGGCTAACTTTCAAACATGCCCTACCCCAAACCATACCTCTCCTTCTGTTCTTGTATGACAACATTCAGTCTCATTATGCTTTCTCTAATCTTTCACAATCCTGATGCTCTTCAGTAAATTAATTCACATTCAGTGTTGATGTTTTTGTGCTTCTCCTTTACATCTGTCTTTAGCTATAAGGAGAACGCCATGCGGCTATCAAGAATCCACCACGACCAGCCAATGAAGCCCCTGGACAGAGCCGTCTTCTGGATTGAGTACGTCATGCGCCACAAAGGAGCCAAGCACCTTCGCGTGGCAGCGCATGACCTCACCTGGTTCCAGTACCACTCGCTGGATGTTCTTGGATTCCTGCTTGCCTGCGTGGTGACTGTGATGTTCATCATCACAAAGTGTTGCCTCCTTTGCTGCCAGATGTTTGCTAAATCTGGAAAGAAGAAGAAAAGGGAGTAGCTGAAGTGGGGAGGACTGACACATGGACCCCTCCAGTGCATCACAGCAAGGGAGGCTGTCCTTCATCCTGGGACAAGTCCACTTCTCTCTCTTTGACTCATCGAATCACAACATTATTTACAAAGTTTTAAGGATTGACCATATCCTAGAAATATTTTTGGTCACAGTGCAAGAAACTAGGAAAAAGTGATAATCAAACTATATTAGTGCCTCTTTAAAAATACTTCTGTGGTGCTGAAGAGATAAACATGTCTCCATGCTTATAAGCACTTTTTGTTCTTGTAGAATATCTGAGTTTTACCTCCAACAACCACAGACTGCTAACAATCATCAGTAACTCCAAAGTATCTTCTGATTCCCTCAGGGACTGCATGCACACATACATGCCAGCAAACACACTCATGCACATAAAATAAAAATAAATCTTTCAAAACTGGCTATAAGTTACATGTTATCCTCGATTATTTTCCAGGCTTAATTCCAGATCATAAGTAAATAATGGCCATAAGGTCCTTCAAAAATCCACACATAGTGTCTATATTGTTTTTACAATACTCAGCATATGTTAGCTACACAGTTGCAGAACTGTGTAGTTTTGTGGGGTTTTTGTTTTGTTTTGTTTTGTTTTGTTTTACTTTTCCCAAACAAGACGTCCAAAGACTTACACTTTGTGGTGATTCGAATGAAATGGCCCCAATTTGTTCCTAGTGGCTGGTATTATTTGAAAGGTTTAGAATTTGTGGCTTTGTTAGAGTGGGTATGGCTTTGTTGCAGGAAGTGTGTCACTGGGGGTGGGCTTTGAGATTTCAGAAACTCAAGCCAGGTCTGGTGGTGCACTTGCTCTTCCTGCTGCCTGACAATTCAGATGTTAAACTCTCAGTTCCTTCTCCAGCACTGCATCTGCCTAAGCACCACCCCCCCCAAACTGTAAGCCAGCCCCAGTTACGTGCTTTCCTTTAATGTGAGTTGGTGTGGTCATGGTGGCTCTTCACAGCAAGGGGACACTGGCTAAGACACCCTTCCACTTGGTTTTATAGAGCAGAGGTGCCGCTTTGCTTACATTGCATTCCAGCCTTGGCACTACTTCTTTTGTAAGGGACCTAAAGCTGTGTTTACCTCTTTCCTCCTGAAGTCTTCTCACCTTTAAATGCACTTATAACGAGAAATAGTTTACACACCTGCTTCCAGCTACAGCAGTAAACTATGTGGGGCGTATACCTATCTGAGAGGCATGTGTTGTTATGCAGGGCCATGGTGATATCCAGGTGCAAGCTGCTGCTTATGGCCATATCTGGGTCCCTGATCCTTCCACAGCTGGGGTCTGTGTTGCTGTCCATTGCTTGTGTTACCACAGGGACCCACGAGAACCATGTGTTGAGCCACGCATTGAAGTATGAGGGCTATGCTGAGCCACACTCCCCCTCACTGAGAGCTAACTCTGCCCTTTGTGGGCCCTGTGATAATGGACCCCCATGACCAGGGCATGGGAAAGCTAGTCCCACTCTTCACCATGGGCGTGGCAAACCCACTCACCTGAGGGCGCTGGTCCTAGCAGTCTGCTCAGAACAGCCCAGCTACCACCCAGAAACATATCCATGGCCTTAAGTGAGCACCGCCCAACATCTAACCCATGCATGATCTGCTGGAGTGTGTGAAGGGACTGATCCTGCAGAACCATAGCTGCAGGACCTCCATAACTCAATGCAACTGCAGAATGCCCTGTTAAACTTGGCCCTTATGTGCCATGTGGAAGGAAGACAACACTTATGGGTTCCGAAGATTTTAATAATTTACCACATAAGCAGGTCACTGATCCATCAGGGTGGCAGGACAAGGACTCGGAACCTTGTTTCTCCTGATAGGCCCAAGCAAGGGCAGAAGTGGTTTTGAAAGGCATAAAATTTGCCGGGCGGTGGTGGCGCACACCTTTAATCGCAGCACTTGGGAGGCAGAGGCAGGAAGATCTCTGTGAGTTCAAGGCCAGTCTGGACTACAGAGCCAGTTCCAGGACAGGCTCCAAAGCCACAGAGAAACCCTGTCTTGAAAAACCAAAAAATAAATAAATAAATAAATAATAAAAGAAAAGCATAAAATTCACAAACATTTGTTACCAAGTTACAGTTACAATTTTAACCAATCGAGATTTAGAGATTAGGGGCCTCCTTGTGTGTTCCAATTGTCAGTCCAACCAACTAGATTCATTTGTTCCTTCTGTGTTTAGTAGCAGTCATAATGTTTCTAAAGAACTAAAGATGCATAATAACTATTTCTGTGGTTGGGGGAGGCTGGTCAGTTATTAGGAAGTTCTCAGCTCCCCTAGGGCTTGGGAACCCGAACCTTGTTTAAATTAAAATGGCAGTACTTAGGCCAAGGTGCTTTTTGCTTGCTCCCTCCTGTCTGAGAGGAGTTTCAGTGAAGGTCCAATATTGATGGTGAAGCAGAAGCCAGAGACCTTGGACCTGACCAACAACACATTAGACAATGAACATTTGCAGATAAAGCTGTACGGAGAAAAGCTGTACTGCATGATATGCAGACACTCCCAATGCCACTACAAATGAAGAGGAGATGTAAAGGCAGAAGAGAGAAGCAAAGTGCTTTTTTTTCTTGATTGCTTTGTTTTGTCTTTGTTTTTAATTAATATTCTCATTTGCATTTTTATTTTTATCTTATGTTTATAATTTCTTTGTTAGTTTTCCTTTCGGGGGACCCTACAAGGATGAAGGATGGATATGGAGGGACTGGGAAGTGAGTGGGATTGAGGTGCATGATGTGAAATTCCCAAAGGATCAATTCAAAAATTATGTTAAGGAAAAAATTCAAAAAAGAAAAGAAAAAAAAACTTCCCTGTTAACTGACAATATCATTTCCAACCTTTAGGGATAGAAGTACGGTCTCAATTACAGGTTGTGATACTATATATATTTAAGGCATGCAGGCCAGGAAAACAAGTAGGCTAACTGCAGATCTTTCACATTTCCTCCTCTCCTTCAAATCCACTCTCCCAGTCTCATCTCCAGCTCTTTAACCACTTGCTGCAGCCTCCTCTCCCACCATGTCCCCATCTCTAGTGACTCAAAGATCCTCTCTCACTACCTTCCCTCAACTCATCCCTTTATCCCAGCCCCCAACTGCATCAGGCACTCTGGGGGAACCTGCCAGGCAACCTTTCCAGAGAAACAGCCCACCAAAAGGCAAGTAGGTGAGCTTCAGATCTTCACTATCCCTCCTCTTTTTGAGATTTTATCTTAAACCAGTCAGAAAGTACAAGATCAACAAAACAAAGGACAGCTCATGCTGACAAGTGTATGGAGTAAGGGGAATAGTCGATCTATTGCTGGTGGGAGTGAAAACTGGTACAGACACTATGAAAATCAATGTGGTGGTTCCTCAGGAAGATGGAAATTGACCTACTTTGGGATCCAGCTATACCACTCTTGGGCATATACCCAAATGACACTTTATCCAACCACAGAGATAATAAGACAACTATATTAATTGCTGCCCTATACATAATATTCAAAAAATTGGAAACAACCTAGATAACCCTCAACAGATGAATGGATAACCAAAATATACATTGGCACAATGGAATATTACTCAGTCATTTAAAAAAAATAAATCGTGAAATTTGCAGGTAAATGGAAGAAGCTAGAAAAATATTATCCTGAATTAAGTAACATAGATCCTGTAAGACCCAGTGGACATGGAAGACTGGTGTAGGAGGTCCTTTTGTATTTGTGTTGTTTTTATTGGTTAAATAAAAAAACTGTCTTGGCCTTTTGATAGGGCAGGACTTAGATAGAAAGGGAAAAGAGAACAGAATGCTGGGAAGAAGACAGGGACAGAGAGCTGCCGCCATGAAATCACCAGAGTCAGACATGCTGAATCTTTCCTGGTAAGTCACGATCTTGTGGTAAACACAGATTAATAGAAATAGGTTAGTTTAAGATGTGAGAGTTGGCCAAGAAGAGGCTAGATATAATGGGTCAGACAGTGATTAAATGAATATAGTTTTTGTGTAATTATTTTGGGAGTTAAACTAGCTGGGCACTGGGAACGCGTCCCACTCACGCCTCTCATTACAGATTGACGCCCAATGTGGGGCCGACTAACTCCACGTAAAATCTAAGGGGACTTGGTGAAGGAGGTCGTTCTGTATTTGTATTGCTTTCATTAGTTGAATAAAGAGACTGCCTTGGCCTTTTGATAGGACAGCCCTTAGGTGGGCAAAGTAGATAGAACAGAATGCTGGGAAGAAGGGAAGTGTGGCAGACGCCATGAATCTCTGGCCTGAGATGGACGTAGGTTAGACTCTTCCTGGTAAGCCAAAACCCTGTACTGATACACAGATTACTAGATATGGGCTAAAACAAGATGTGAGAGTTAGCTAAGAAGAGGCTAGATATAATGGGCCAGGCAATGTTTTAAATGAATACAGTTTCTGTGTAATTATTTTGGGTATAAGCTAGCCATGCGACCGGGAGCCAGGCGGCGGGACACAGCCAATGGTGGTTTGGACAACAAGCAGCTCACCCTCTCATAACTACAAATTGGCTGCTCAACGTGGCCAACTAACTGCACGTAAAACCTGAGAGGGCTTAAAAAGAAATTCTAGACACAAATATAGAGTTTAGCACAGCTGGCGGCATGCCATAGCTCCTTTAACAGAGAATTTCCGGACCCAGCAGCCATACCAAAAAAAAAAAAAAAAAGCTGTGCAGTTTTAAAACGAGACTTCCTGGGCTGTGCCACCAGCGTGAACTCTGGGTATGAAGCATTTCAGTGGCTTTGGGGGAACTGGATGTTTGTGTGCCTGCTTGGGATCGGGAAGAAAGTACTCTGCGACCATGCCTGTGACTCAGCCTTCCTGCATCAGGCATAGGCAGGCAGGAGAACATGGTGGATTTCCACAGCCATACGCAGAGATGTTTCCAGGCTGTGCACGGCTCAGAGATACAAGCGGCTCCGCCATGTTGGACTGGGTGGAGCAAGCAGGCAGTACCTGTATTTGACCTGAAATTGTCACAGCTTAGATTCTTAAGAGCTTAGCATTTTAAAAGCGCAAACCAAAACTGTTCCTGTACATTAAAGAATTACAGATTCACAATAGGACAGATTCAGACATAAAAGACCTCTAAATGGGTCATACTATTAGATAAAGTACATAGGCTTGGGAGAGAAAAGAAAAAGAGTATAGAGAGTCATGAAATAAAGTTAATGCTTTAAAAAAAATGGGTAAAGTCTTTAAAGAGACAGAGTACAGATAGTTATAAATTAAAAAAATAAATAAATAAAAATAAGCCATGTAAAAATGGAAAATTCACAGAATGTCTGGATTATGTATTTTATTGTGTTTTCTTTGAATTTTTTGACTGTGAAGGAGCTAGGTACAGTATGGGCTGCCAAGCTAAACCAGCATGGATATTATTATAAAGGCATAATGGCTTCAAAATTTGGATCTAAGGATATGGTGCTTTGGAAAGGAGGTTCTTCTTTTGTTTTCACAGAGGATGAGATCCTGTGGATTCCTTCTAGAGCAATGTGGTATGATAGACCACACCCTCCTGAAAGGTCACCATAAAAACCTTCAGAAAATGACTTCACTCTACTGCCAACTGAGATGTACCTGGCATACAGGATACACCATGAAAGACCTGATTAACAGCGCCCCCATACAGCAGGAAGAAGTTTGGAGAGAAAAAACTGCACCCATATTCCCAAATATTGTTTATAAACGTTCTTTTAAAGAGGGATATAATATAGATATGAATAATTAGCATTAGTATGGATTTTGCTTTATTGATACAAGTTTAAGGTCAATATATATATATATATATATATATTTCTGCTCTTGATTAAGGTATTATGATTGTGTAGGTCATTTAAAATGTAATGTCTAATTAGGAAATATAGGTTGTTAGTGGATAATCATCAAGCTTGTTGTCATGTTAGTTAGATTTTCTAGATATATAGAGATATATTTCACTTAGATAGGCATTCTTCATATCTTTCAAAGACGACAGAATATGGCGTTTAATGTTTTAATAACTTAGGGCTTTTCATGACAATGAGACACGTCTGCTCCTGGCAGCACCAATCTACTTCAAGAGGAAGATGGGCACTGAAGAGGCTCCTTAGCCATTTGGGCAAGAAACTGCTCTTGCCTGGACTATTGCATAAACTGGACACAAAGAACCTGCAGAGAGAGGACTGCTGAACTTGCCTAAAGGTGAGATGATCCTTTGGGTTCCTGATTCATGACAAGACATCCTGCACTGTTATTATGATAATTATGATAGTTCCTACCTAAGATCAGCACAGTTCAGCATGGCGGAGCTGCTCCTGCCTCAGAGCCATTTGGTGCCTCTGAGCTGTGCACAGTTGCAGATACACAACAGTCCACATTGCCATCAAGGAAGCTGTAGCACTTTAGTCAGAAACCCCATCCAAATGATCTGTCTCTATGCAGGAGCCAGAGATGGCACCGGCAGCATAGTCTAGAAAGCCAGCATTTTAAAACTGCCGTGGCTTTTATACCATTGTGGGTGCTGAATGAGGAAAAACTTTGTGAGGCACAGTGCCAGCAAACAACAAAAACTCTGTTAAACTCTGTATTCTTTTTGAAGCTCTCTCAGATTTTGTGTGGAGTCAACCACGTTGGGCAGCCAATTGTTACATGAGAGGCAGGCCTGTTTTCATCCCAGCCACCCTTGACTGTGTCCTGACGCCCGGCTCCTGGTCGCACAGCTAGCTTATACCAGAAATAATTACACAGAAACTATATTCATTGAAATACTGCCTGGCCCATTATCTCCAGCCCCTTATTGGCTAACTCTCACATCTTGCTTTAACCCATATCTAGTAATCTATGTATCACCACGGGGTCGTGGGTTACCGGAAAGATTCTAACCTACGTCCATCTCGGGCCAGAGATTCATTGCATCTACCACAATTCCCTTTTTCCCAGCATTCTGTTCTGTCTACTCCACCCACCTAAGGGCTGCCCTATCAAAAGGCCAAGGCAGTCTCTTTATTCAACCAATGAGAGCAACACACAAACAGAAGGACCTCCTACACCAGTAAATTCTGTTATATAAAAATTCAGTAAAATGAACACATTGATTCTTAATAGCAAACTCAAAGATTTTATATCATATAATCAATTATAGTCCCATTTGCAATGTTTCCATGGGTTAGGAATCTGATCTATTATTTGTTCATTTTGAGCTTGCTTTAAGGTGCTTATTCCATATTTAATATATTAATAGATGTATTGCAGTATATTATTAATTTCAATAGATCTGACATATAAATTCTTACAATTTTCATGCTTTTATAATGGATTGGTTCCCTCAGAAGCCTTACTTCAAAATTTTTAATGTGGGAACAAGACATGGGATCAAAAAATGTAACAATCCTCCCATCAGGTCATGTTGCCTTCCCTTCAACTTTGGCAAGCATTGCATTATGTCATCAACAAGACTACAGAATGAATGATATGGCTTAATTTCTACAGTTCAGGGATAAAAGGCAGCAGTCTCTATGCTCATGCATCCTCTGGTTTAAGAATAAGTTGGGGTCGTGACACTTTGGGATTCACAATTCTCAGCATGCTGTGTGCCGGATTACTTTCCTGTTCTGAAATCTCTTCTGGTGGTAGCATCATTCTTAACTGTGACCTGTATAGCCATAGGGCATAGACACAAGTCATCAACATTCTTGCATGGCGAGTGTTAGGCTATCTGGGGCTACATGGTGAATGAAACCTTGCTTTAAAAAAGACAGAATAAGAAAAAAAGAAAATAAAAATGAAATTATTACTAGGGAAGGGAAAGGGCTGATGAGGAGCAGAGAGACATAGATGACTGTCAAATTTTAGTCACAAACCCTAAATAAGTGTTGATATCTAAAGTACATCATGTGAATCATAGCTAATAATTCTGTCGACATTTAGTGAAATAATAAACTTTGAGGAGTTTCCCAGGCTGAGCTTAAACTCACAGAGGTCCTGCTGTATCCTCCTCCAGAGTGCTGGGATTGAAAGCATGTGCCATCATGGCTGGCAGAGAAACTCAGCCACACACAAGAAAGCTGACTACATAAGATTATAGACATGGCCTGCCAAAAATTCAGGTAGGCTGCCTGCAGACCTCTTCTTCTCTCTCTCTTCCCCCAGATACAATTCCCAGTCTCACCCCCAGCTCAGCTGCTGAACACCCCTGGCAACCTTCTCTGCCCTACCTCCCATCTCCCATGAATCTCACAGATCTTCCCCTTCTAACCTTCCTCCCCCTACTTGTTACTTTGTCACAGACTCAAACCCAGCAGGTACCCGCTGATAACCCAAGGGCTGCTTCTCCCAGGGTAACAAGTAGGCTGAAAGTGGACCCACACATCTCCTCCTATTCCTAGATCCAACACCCCTGCTCATTCCCAGCTCTGTATCAGGAAACCTGCTGTGGTCTCCCTTTCCTCTCTGACCTCATCCCCAAGGAATCACGAAAACCTTCTTCAACCTTCCCTCCCCCAACTCATCCCTATACCTCAGCCTCCAACACCAGAAAGCATTCCCTGTGACCATACCAGCTTAGAAGGCCAGGAAGACAGGCAACATACAACCATCCCACTCTCCAAAATTTCAGAGAAGAGACAGACAGCAAGGAGCAAACCCTTCCCCCAACAGAGACAAATCCAGAAATCAGCACATAGACCTGTAATCATCCAAAACCCAAGAGCTTAGCAGCCAACATAAAAACACAATCAATAACAGCCTAAACAATACGTCCCAAATAGAGCCCGGCTATCATGCCGTATCAGGTCCTGAATATTCCAACATAGCTGAAGCACAGGAAAAGGACCTTAAAATATGAATATAATAGAGGTCCTCAAAGAGGAAATAAATAGGTCCCTTCACAAAATCCAGAAAACAACAAAAAGTTGCATAAAAGGAAACTAATAAAAGTGCTAAAGTCCTAAAAATGGAAATACAATCAATAAAGAAAACAATCCTGAAAGCAAAAGAAACTACAGAGTCAAATTCCACCCACAGAATACAAGAGATGAAAGAAAGAGTCTGAAGTATTGAAAATATGATCAGAAGAAATGGATACATTGGTCAAAGAGAATGTTAAATCTAAAAAAAAAAATATTCTGACACAAAACATCCAGGAAATTTGGGACACTATGAAAAGACAAAACCTAAAATAGGAATAAAAGGAGAAGAAACCCAACTCAAAAGCCCAGAAAATATTTTCAACAAAATCATAGAAGAAAAATTTTCTAACCTTAAGAAGGAGATTGTCAGTTACACTACAAGAAGCAAAGAGAGCAACAAATAAACAGGACCGAAAAGAATTCCCTCTCTACATAATAATCAAAACACTAAACTAAACTACAGAACAAAGAATATTAAAAGCTGCACAGGAAAAAGGCCAAATAACATATAAAGGAGACTTATTAGAATTACACCTGACTTCTCAAAAGAGAATCTAAAAGTCAGAAGGGCCTATACAGATCTGCTGCAGATTCTAAGAGACCACAGAAACCAGCCCTGACTACTATATCCAACAAAATTTTCATTCATTATAGGTGGAAAAAATAAGACATTACATGATAAAGTCAAATTTAAACAATATCTACAAATCTAACCCTACAGAAGATGTTAGAAGGAAAACTCCAAGTTAAGGAAGTTGGCTACACCTATGAAAACATAGGAAATAAATTCACAGTAGCAAAATCAAAAGAAGGGGAGCACACAAACACTACTAACAATAGGAACAACAATAAAAACAAAATAACGTGATAAAGGTCATGGAGAAAACAGGAATACAAGGAACATACCTAAACATAATAAAGGCAATATACAGCAAGCCAACATCAAACTAAAAGAGAGAAACCCCCAGCAATTCCACTAAAATCAGGAACAAGACAAGGCTGTCCACTCTCTCCATATCTATTCAATATAGTCCTTGAGGTCATAAGCTAGAGCAATAAGACAACAAAAGATCAAGGGGATACAAATTGGAAAAAAGAAGGCAAACTCTCACCATTTGCTGATGATACGATAGTTTATATAAGTGATCCCAAAAATTCTATCAAGAAACTTCTACGACTCATAATCACTTTCAGTAATGTAGCAGGATACAAGATTAACCAAAAAAAAAAAAAATCAGTAAGCCTCCTGTACACAGATGATAAAAGAGCTGGAAAAGAAATCAGAGAAACAACACTCTTCACAATAGCCAAAAATAGCATAAAATATCTCGGAGTAACCCTAACCAAACAAGTGGAAGACTTGTATGACAAGAACTTTAAATCTTTGAAGAAAGAAAATGGAGAAGACACCAGAAAGTGGAAAGATCTCCCATGCTCTTGGGTAGGCAGAATTAACATAGTAAAAAATAGTAGTCTTACCAAAAGCAATCTACAGATTCAATGCAATGTCCAGCAAAATTCTTCACAGACCTCGAAAGAATGGTACTCAACTTCATATGGAAAAGCAAAAAAACCAGTATAGCCAAGACAATCCTGGGCAATAAAAGAACTTCTGGAGGCATCACAATCCTTGGCTTCAAACTCTCCTACTGAAAACAGCCTGGTATTGGCATAAGAACAGACAGGAGGACCAATGGAACCGAATAGAAGACCCGGATATTAATCCACACACCTTCAAACACCTGATATTTGACAAAAACAAAAAAATCAAATGGAAAAAAGAAAGAATATTTAACAAATGGTGCTGGCATAACTAGATATCAACATACAAAAGAATGAAAATAGACCCATATCTATCACCATGTACAAAACTCAAGTCCAAATGGATCAAAGACCTCAACATAAAGCCAGTCACACTAAACCTTATAGAAGAGAAAGTGGGAAGTACACTTGAATGCATGGGCACAGGAGACCACTTACTAAATATAACCCCAGCAAGCAGCACAGACACTGAGAGAAAAAAAATTAACAAATGGGACCTTCTGAAATTGAAAACCTTCTGTAAAGCAAAGGACACAGTCAACAAGACAAAATGACAGCCTACAGAATGGGAAAAGATCTTCACTAAGCCCACATCAGACAGAGGTCTGATCTCCAAAATATACAAAGAACTCAAGAAATTGGTCATCAAAAAACCACATAATCCAATAAGAAAATGGAGTACAGACCTAAACAGAGAACTCTCGACAGAGGAATCCAAAATGGCTGAAAGACACTTAAGGAAATGTTCAACATCCTTAGTCATCAAAGAAATGGAAATCAAAACAACTCTGAGATTCCATCTTACACCTGTCAGAAGAATGGCCAAGATCAAAAACACTGATTACAACTTATGCTGGAGAGGTTGTGGGGAAAAGGGAACACTTCTGCATTGCTGGTGGGAATGCAAGCTGGTACAACCCCTTTGGAAGTCAGTGTGGTGATTTCTCAGAAAATTAGGAAACAACCTTCCTCAAGACCCAATAATACCATTTTTGGGTATATATCCAAAGGATGCTCAATCATGCCACAAGGACATGTGCTCAGCTATGTTCATAGCAGCTTTGTTTGTCATAGCCAGAACCTGGAAATAACCTAAATTCCCCACAAGTGAAGAATGGATAAGGAAAATGTGGTACATTTACACAATGGAGTACTACACAGCAGAAAAAAATAACAACAGCTTGAAATTTGCAGGAAAATGTATGGAGCTAGAAAAAATTATTTTGAATGAGGTAACTCAGACCCAGAAAGACAATTATCACATGTACTCACTAATAGGTGGCTTTTAAACATAAAGCAAAGAAAGCCAGCCTACAAACCACAATCCCAGAGAATGTAGACAACAATGCAGATACTAAGAGAAACTTATATAGATCTAATCTACATGGGAAATAGAAAGTAAAAAAAGACAAGATCTCCTGAGTAAATTGGGAGCATGGGGACCTTTGGGGAGGATTGAAGGGAGGAGGGGAGTGGCAAGGAAAGGATCACAGAAAAATGTAGAGCTCAATAAATATCAATTAAAAGAAAAAAAAAGACATGGAAAACAGAGTGACTATTTTCCATGCTGGAATACAGATACAGGTTTTATGCTGTCTCCTAAACTGGAAGCCAAGACCCTTGGCTGTTTTTTTTTTTTTTTTAGGACTTTACTTATTTTTAACATTTAAAGGTATAACTTACTCTGATGTTAGTTCTTATGAGGTCCCATTGAATAATCGTCTCAGCATCATTTGTAATTGAACAGTCATGTGAGTGATTGTAATTTTTTTTGGATTTATTTATGTAGTGTTCTCAGGGAGCAGAAGAGGGCGCCAAATCCCCAAGAACAGAGGTTACAGATGGTTATGTGTCACACCATGAGGGTTCTGGGAAGAAAACCCAGGTCCTCTGAAAGAACAAATGCTCTTAGCTACTAAATGCAAGCTGGTATAGCCCCTTTGGATGTCAATGTGGCAATTTCTCAGAAAATTAGGAAACAATCTTCCCCAAGACCCAGTAATACCACAAGGACACTTGCTTAACAATGTTTATAGCAGAATTGTTTGTCATAGCCAGAAACTGGAAACAACCTCAAATAATGGGCTTTTAGTTCAGCAGTTGGAAAGCTGTTTTGTTTATATATGTTGTGGAATTAAGGTATTTTAGGAGGTATTTTAAAGAATCGAGATTTTTCTGTTTATTTTTGTATTTTTTTCCCTATAACTTGATATACATTTATTTGTAAATCTCAGTGAAATTAAGAGTAACACTAATACTTTTACCTATCTTTTAAAATTGTATCTTAAAGGATCAAAAAGAAAAAGTGAACGAATGGAATCTACTGACAGCAAGCGACAAAAGCCTTCCATCCATTCAAGGCAGTTGATTTCTAAACCACTGAGCTCATCCATTATTAATAATAAAAGAATAGTTAATACAAAAGGAAAGTTGGTTACAGAATATAAAAATGAGGAATATCAAAGATCTGAAAGGAACAAGCGTCTAGATGCTGATCGGAAAATTCGTCTGTCAAATAATTCTTCTAGAGACTTACAAGACTCAACCAGAAAAAGCTTGTCTATGGAAAAGGGATTCTGAAAGAAGGGCCAAGTCTCCTACACCAGATAGTTCTGAGGTAGTAAATGTTATTGCAGATAATAAAGCAGTTCTTTTTGAGGCTTTAGAACTTTATTCGTCTTGACCTTGTCTATTAATGACTGCTGATTCCCTTTTTCTTTAAACATCAGAGAATTGGACTTGAAGTTGATAGACGTGCAAGCAGATTCAGCCAATCTAAAAAGGAAGAAGTAAACTCTGAAGAATATGGCTCTGACCATGAGACGGGGAGCAGTGGTTCTTCTGATGAACAGGGCAACAATACTGAGAATTAGGAGGAAGGAGTGGAAGAAGACGTAGAGGAAGATGAAGAGGTAGGGGAGCAGAAAAAATGTAGAGCTCAATAAAAATCAATAAAAAATTAATAAATTTAAAAATTTAAAAAAAAACAAGAATAAACAATCATTGGTCATTGGTATCTCTCAATATCAATGGTCTCAATTTCTCCCCAAAAAGACACAGACCAACAGAATGGGTATGAAAACAGGATCCATGTTTCTGCTTCATCCAAGAAATGCACTGAACAACAAAGATAAATATTACCTCAGGGTAAAGGGTTGGAAAAATATATTCCAAGCAATTGGACCTAATTAGCAAGCTGTGTAGTCATTTTAACATCTAACAAACTAGACTTCAAGCCAAGACTCATCAAAAAAGGTAGAAAAGGACATTACATCAAGATGACATCTCAATTCTTAACATCTATGTCCCAAGCACAAGGGCAACCACTTTCGTAAAAGACTCGCTACTACAGCTAAAATTACATATTGACCCTCACACATTGATAGTGGAAGACTTCAATATTCCAGTCTCACCAAAGGACAGGTCATCCAGTGAAAAATTAAACAAAGAAATACTGGAAGTTACAGACGTTAAAACCAAATGGACCTAGCAGATACTTACAGATCATTTCACCCAAACACAAAAGAATATATCTTCTTCTCTGCACCTCATGGAACTTTATCCAAAACTGAGCACATACTCAGTTCAAAGCAAGTCTCAACAGATACAAGGTGCATCCTATAAGACCACCACAGAATAAAGCTGAATATCAACAGAAACAACAGAAAGCTTACAAACTCATAGAAACTGAACTATTATCTACTGGATGAGAAATGGGTCAAGACAAAAATGAAGAAATTAAAGACCTTCTAGGATTCAATGAAAATGAATGCACAACACACCCAAACTTACAGTACACAATGAAAGCGGTGCTAAGAGGAAAGTTCATAGCACAAAGTGCCTACATAAAAAATTTGGAGATCTTATACCAGCAACTTAACAGACACCTGAAAGTTATAGAACAAAAAGAAGTGAGCACACCCAAGAGGAGTAGATGACAAGAAATAATCAAGTTTAGTGCTGAAATCAGTAAAACAGAAACAAAGAGAAAAAAGAGTTGGTTCTTTAAGAAAATCAACAAGATAAATAAACCCTTATCCAAACCAACTAAAGGACAAAGAAAGAATATTCAAATTAATAAAATCAGAAGTGAAAAGGGGGCATAACAACAGAAATTGGGGAAATTCAGATAATCATAAGGCATACTTTAAAAACCTGGACCCCATCAAATTTTAAAATCTAAAATAAATGGATAATTTTCTCAATAGGCACCACTGACCAAAGTTAAATCAAGATCAGATAAACAATTTAAATAAATCCACAACACCTCATGAAATAGAACCAGTCCTCTAATTCAGTAGAGAATTTTTTTTTTTTTATCTTACTAAGTTTATTGACAGGTTTAAAAAAAAGCAAGAGAAAGAGAAAATATCTCCTAATAGATTAAAACGTTCAGGTATACCATCTTTACTTTGAAAACAGTCTTACTGCAACTGCTTATAGAGCAAAAACAACTTTATAGTATTCCATTTACTAAGACAGTGAGTTTCACAAACAATATGAAGATACAGGTAAGAGGAATTCATTGTTCAGGTTGCATTACCATATGAGTAAGGTTGTTCAAATTGGAATATTCATGGTCTTTCCTACACTGAGTCTAAACAGACTGTTTTCCTGTAGTTACCTAGCATAGATCCTAGGGA
>PVIU01013260.1:0-56716 GCA_004026605.1 Ondatra zibethicus | reverse complement strand
GTTAGGAAGTTAGGACCGTGAGGGGCTGGTCCACCTACTGAGACAGTGTGCCTGAACTAATGGGAGCACACCAATCCACCTGGCCTGGGACTGAATGAGCATATGATCAAACCAGACTCTCTGAATGTGGCGGTGAAAGTTGGCAGATGGAGAACCCACAAACAATGACACCAGGACCTATCTCTTCTGCATGTATTAAATGTCTTGCTCTTTAGGACAATTTTGAAGGTAGAACCAATTCATTTTTCCCCCTATAACTTCTAGAGTTTTACTTCTTGCTTATTTTCTTCATAGAATCTTTATCTTCAAAGTCACAATTACTCTACTTTGACATTATGCCATCTTCCTTTCTGCCTCTGTAGTGAAATGCCCTATGCTGTACTCTTATAAGTATATATGTACTAGGGAATAATGCTCTTGTATACTGTAAAGAGTATATAAGAGTATATTTGTCACTCATATTGGTTTAATAAAACACTGATTGGCCAGTAGCCAGGCAGGCAGTATAGGTGGGGTGACCAGACTAGGAGGATTCCAGGAAGAGGAAAGGCAAAGATGCAGTCACCAGCCAGATACAGAGAAACCAAGATGAGAATGCCTTACTGAGAAAAGGTCCCAAGCCACATGGCTAAAAGAGTTAATTTAATTTGTAAGAACTAGTTAGTAATAAGACTGAGCCATAGACCAAACATTATAATTAATATTAATATAAGCCTCTGTGTGTTTATTTGAAACTGAACACCAGCAGCACCAGGTGGGACAGGAACTTCTGCCAACATATATGTAATTATATTTAGGACCCACATTGATAAAACAGGAAAATTTATTGACACAATAATTCTTTTACCACATATGCACACATATTACTGCTGTATAAGGTTACATTCATAGCTTACAGTGCTATAGGCTATGGGCATCCTGTGAGTCATTAGTCACTTTAACATTTATGCCTAAAAGTGGTATCTACTGACATATGCCAGAGATGTACACAGCATCAATAACTATATATGAGTCTTTCAGCAAAGCCTGAATTCTAAAGAGCTGCATACATGAACCAAGTTAGTAATATATCTAAAGCATTGCCAAGTAATATAAAGCTAAATTTCAGAGAAGTTATAAATGCTGATAACATTTATTCTAAATTATATTATTTCTTGTCAGCAGTCTTACAAACTTATCCAAGGATTTTGAATGTTGATTTTCTTCATCATTGAGTGACTCTGTGAAAGCCCTCTACTTCAAGCATTGCTGTGACATGCACCAATTTTAACAACAGGATGGACAAGACAAAACTGATTTCATGTGGACATTTTTCTGTTTGTTCCATATCTAGACAAAATGTTCTCATTCTTCTAAGAAACCCAGTAAAGATCTGTAGACAATTGTAACTTTAATGTTTTTTTTCTTTTCACCTTTTTATTATTTTTTTAAAAAGAAAACAAACTATTTTATTTTACATACCAATCCCAGTTCCTACTCCCTTCCCTCTTCCCATTCCTTCCATCTACCACCCCTACCCTACCCTGCATCCACTCCTCACAGAGGGTAAAGCACATTGCTTTGGGGAAGGCTCAAGGCCCCCCTACTATATCTAGGCTGAGCAAGGTATCCATCCAAAGAGAATAGGTTCCAAAAAATGCCAGAACAAGCAGCAGGGATAAATACTGGTGCCACTGCCAGTGGCCCCACAGTCTGCCCCAACCATACAACTGTCACCCACATTCAGAGGGAATAGTTTGGACTTATGCTGTTTCCTTCCCAGTCTGGCTGGAGTTGGTGAGCTCCCATTAGCTCAGATAGAATGTTTCAGTAAGTGTTCCCATCATGGTCTTGATTCTTTGCTCATATTCTCATTCTTCCCACTCTTCAACTGGACTTTGGGGACTCAGTCCACTGTTTCAATGCAGGAGTCTGCCTCTGTTTCTATCAGTTGCTGGATAAAGGGTCTATGGTGATATTAAGATATTCAGGAGTACCTACCCAGGCCTGAGTGGGCCTGAGAAAGCAAGCTCTATGGGAACGGAAGCTGATCCAGTCCTGGGACATTGGTGAAAAGGACTAAGCCAGTGACCTGGCCCAGAGCAGACCTGAGATGGTGAACTCTACCAGAACAGGTACAAGGGAGTAACTGCTGAATGAGTGAGCCAGAGCCAAAGACCACTGAGGGTCTGGATGTGAATCTGGCACCTTCAAGGAAGTAGACCTAAGCCAGGACCCCTGTGGGTCTGGGCATGAGTCTAGGACCTCTGAGGAACTAGGCTTGAGCCAGAACCTATGCTGGTCTGGGTGTGAATCTGGGACCTCCGAAGGAGTAGGCAGGAACCAGAAATCTTTGAAGGTACAGGCATAAGTCTCAGACCTCAGAGGGAGTAGGCCTGAGCCAGGACCTCTATGGGCCTGGACATTGGTCTGGGATATCAAAGGAAATAGGCAGGAACCAGAAACCTCTACAGGTCCAAGTGTGAGTCTGGGACCTCTGACGGAGTAAGCCTGAGACAGGTCCACTGTGGGTCTGGGCACACCTGAGCCTAGGAACTCTGAGAGAGTAGACCAGAGCCAGAGACTTTTGCAGGACCAACTCCAAGCCAGGGTCCTACTCAGGAATGGATCCAGATCAGGGACATTTACAGAAATAGGTCTGAGACAACAACGTAGGTTAGAGTTGGCCTGAGACAGCAAACTCCAAGGGAGTGGAACAAAGCCCTAGAGTGCTGAGCAATCTCCAGGAACATGGAATGACCAATGGGGTAACTAGAATCCTGGCACTGACTGTACCATGAGGAAAAACCATCTGAGCCTTGGATTCACAGGCACCTAGAAGATTAATCAACAGAATCACAGACAGCCCCAACAACAACTATTAGAAGAAAAGATGAGTATAACAGGTAAGAACACAAATAACACCACAAAGAGCAACACAACACCAGTAAAACCTAAAGACCTTACAACAGCAAGACTTGAACCAAATATAGATTAAGCAAAAGAAAATGACTTAAAAAATAACTTTAGGAGAATGTTTGAAACTCTTAAAGAGGAAATGAGAAAGTCCCTCAAGGAAATGGAGAAAAAGACAAACAAAAAATTAGAAAACATCAGCAAATCCTCTAAAGAAAACCAAGAAAAACAATCAAACATATGAGAGAAACTATTCAAGACTTGAAAACTGAAATAGAGACAATAAAGAAAACACAAGCCAAAGGAATTATAGAAACAGAAATCATGAGAAAACAATCAGGAACCACAAACACAAGCATGAACAGCAGAATACAAGAGATGGAAGAGACAATCTCAAGGGCTGAAGATACAATAGGAGAAATAGACTCATCAGTCAAAGAAAAGATTAAATCTAACAAAAGCTTAACCCAAAATGTCCAGGAAATATGGGACACCATGAAAAGGACAAATCTAAGAATAATAGGTACAGAAGAAGGAGAAGAAGTTCAAATCAAAAGCACAGAAAATATATTTAACAAAATCATAGAAGAAAACTTTCCCAACCTAAAGAAATGCCTATGAAAATACAAGAAGCTTACAGAACACCAAATAGACGGGATCAAAAAAAAAAGTTCCCTTGTGACATAATAATCAAAACACTAAACATGCAGAGTAAAGAAAGAATATTAAGAGCTGCAAAAAAAAAAAGGCCAAGTAACATATAAAGGCAGACCTATCAGAATTACACCTGACTTTTCATTGTAGACAATAAAAGCCAGAAGGTTGTGGTCAAGCATTATGCAGACGTTAAGCGACCATAGATGCCAGCCCAGACTACTATACCCAGCAAAAGTTTCAATCACAATAGAATGACAAAACAAGATATTCCATGACAAAACCAGATTTAACCAATACCTAGCCACAAACCCAGCACTACACAAAATACTAGAAGGAAAACTCAAACCCAAGGAAGTTGGCTACACCAACAAAAACACAGACAATTGATGGTCCTATAGTGGCAAATCCCAAAGAAGGGAAAAATGCACAAATTATCATCACTAACAATAAAAACTAAATTAACAAGAGATAGCAATCATTGTTAATTAACATCCCTTAATATAAATGGACTCAACTCACCTATAAAAAAGCAGAGGCTAACAGATTGGATACAAAAGCAGAATCCTTCTTTCTGCATACAAGAAACATATCTCAACCTCAAAGACAGACATTGTCTCAGAGTAAAGGGTTGGGAAAAAATTCCAATCAAATAGACCTAAGAAACAAGTGGGTGTAGCTATCCTAATATCTAACAAAATAGACTTCAAACTAAAATCAATGAAAGAGACAAAGAAGGACATTTCATATTAGTCATAGGAACAATCCATCAAGAGCAAATCTCAATACAGAACATCTATGCCCCAATACAAGGGCACCCTCATATGTAAAAGAAACACTTCTATAGCTTAAATCATACATTAAACCCCACACACTAATAGTGGGAGACTTCAACTCTCCCATCTCACCACTGGACAGGTCAGTCAGACAAAAAATTAACAGAGAAATAAGGGAACTAACAGATGTTATGACACAAATGGACTTAACAGACATCTATAGAATATTCCATCCATACAGAAAAGAATATACCTTTTTCTCAGCATCCCATGGAACCTTCTCAAAAATTGACGACACTCTCAGTAACAAAACAAACCTCAACAAATACAAAAAAATGGAATAACCCATGTATCTTATCAAATAACCATGATTTAAAACTAGAAGTCAACAGCAATACTAATTTCAGAAAGTCCACAAACACAAGGAAATTAAACAATGCTAACCTGAATCATCAATGGGTCAAGGAAGAAATAAGGGGAGAAATTAAAGACTTCCTAAAATTCAATGAAAATTGAAAATGACCACACAACATATGTACATTTATGGATACAATGAAAGCAGTGTTAAGAGGAGAGATCATAGCACTAAATGCCTAAATAAGGAAACTGGGAAGATCCCACACTAGTGAATTAACAGAACATTTGAAAACTTTAGAACAAGAAGAAGCAAACTCATATGTTGCAAGAGGCATGTGGGCCTGCTTTTGGTCCCAGCAGCCACCCGGCTCCCGCCACCCTGTGCCTGGCTAGCTTATACCCGAAATAATTACACGGAAACTGTATTCATTTAATTACTGCCTGGCCCATTAGCTCTAGCCTCTTATTGGCTAACTCTCACATATTTGTTTAACCCATTTCTAATAATCTGTGTGTCACCACGAGTCGTGCCTTACCAGGAAAGATTCAGCATG
Source organism: Ondatra zibethicus (assembly GCA_004026605.1). Classification (NCBI taxonomy): domain Eukaryota; kingdom Metazoa; phylum Chordata; class Mammalia; order Rodentia; family Cricetidae; genus Ondatra; species Ondatra zibethicus. The sequence continues at coordinate 51,480 of PVIU01013260.1, read as the reverse complement.
TGTGACCTGGGAGCTTCATGGAGGCAGCTCTCTCTAACTCTGTCCCCTTCCCAGCATTCTGTTCTCTTTATCCTGTCTATCTAAGTCCTACCCTATCAGAAGGCCAAGGCAGTTTCTTTATTAACCAATAAAAGCAACCCAAATACAGAAGGACCCTCCTACACCACTCATCCAAGAGAATTAGATGGCAGTAAATAACCAAACTGAGAACTGAAATCAACAAAATAGAAAGAAAGAAAACAATACAAAGAATCAATGAGACAAAGAGTTAGTTCTCTGAGAAAATCAACAAAATAGACAAACCTTTAACAAATTAACCAATAGGCAGAGAGGGAATATCCAAATTAACAAAATCTAAAATGAAAAGGGGGACATCACAACAGACGGAGGAAATACAGAGAATCACCAGGTCATATTTCAAAAACCTGTACTCCACAAAATTGGAAAACTTAAAGGAAATGAATAACTTTCTGGATAAATATCACTTACCAAAATTAAATCAAGACCAGATAAGCAAATTAAGCAGACCTATAACTGCTGAAGAAATAGAAACAATCATCAAAAGTCTCACAACCGAAAAAAGCCCAGGACCAGATGATATCAGCTCAGAATTCTATAAGATTTTCAAAGAAGAACTAATGCCCTTCAAATTATTCCACACAATAGAAACAGAAGGAACATTGCCAAATTCTTTTTATGAGGCTACAATTACCCTGATACCCAAACCACATAAAGACATTACTAAAAAAGAGAATTATAGACGAGTCTCACTCATGAACACTGATGCAAAAAATACTAAAGAAAATACTGGTAAATCGAATCCTAGAACACATCAGAACCATCATCCACCATGATAAAATCAGCTTCATCCCAGAAATGCAGGGATGATTTAACATACAAAATTCTGTCAATGTAATCCACCATATAAGCAAACTGAAAAATAAAAACCACATGTTCGTCATATCATTAGATCCCAAAAAAGCTTTAACAAAATATAACATTCCTTCATGATAAAGGTCTTGGAGAGAGCAGGGATAAAAGGAACATACCTAAATATAATAAAGGCAATATATCAGTAAGCCAAGAGCCAACATCAAACTAAATAGAGAGAAACTCCCAGGAATCCCACTGAAATCCGGAACAAGACAAGGTTGTCCATTCTCTCCACACATATTCAATATAGTTCCTGAGGTCCTAGCTAGAGTAATAAGACACCAACAGGAGATCAAGGGGATACAAATCGGAAAAGAAAAAGTCAAACTCTCACTGTTTGCTGATGATATGATAGTTTACATAAGTAACCCCAAAAATTCTATCAAGGATCTTATCAACTCATAAACTCTTTCAGTAATATAGCAGGATACAAGATTAACTCAAAAAACTCAGTAGCCTTCCTGTACACAGATGATAAAGGGGCTGGGAAAGAAATCAGAGAAACAACACCCTTCACAATAGCCACAAATAACATAAAATATCTCAGAGTAACTCTAACCAAACAAGTGGAAGACATGTATGACAAGAACTTTAAATATTTGAAAAAAGAAATTGAAGAAGACACCAGAAAGTGGAAAGATCTCCCATGCTCTTGGGTAGGTAGAATTAACATAGTAAAAATGGCAATCTTACCAAAAGCAATCCACAGATTCAATGCAATGCTCATCAAAATCCCAGCAAATATCTTCACAGACCTAGAAAGACCAGTACTTGACTTCATATGGAAAAGCAAGAAACTCAGAATAGCCACAACAATCCTGTACAATAAAAGAACTTCTGGAGGCATCACAATCCATGACTTCAAACTACAGTACTGAAAGCAGCCTGGTATTGGCATAAGAACAGACAGGGAAACCAAAAGTACCGAATCAAAAACCCAGATATTAATCCACACACCTTCAAACACCTGATTTTTGGTAAAGAAGCAAAGAATATCAAATGGAAAAAAAGAAAGCATATTTAACAAATGGTGCTGCATAATTGGATATCAACATGTAGAAGAATGAAAATAGATTCATATCTATCACCATGCACAAAACTCAAGTCCCAATGGATCAAAGACCTCAACATAAGGCCAGCCAGCCACACTGTACCTCATAGAAGAGAAGTGGGAAATACAATTGAATGCATTGGCAGAGGAGACCACTTCCTAAATATAACCATAGCATCATACACACTGAAAGAAACAATTAATAAATTAGGCTTCCTAAAACTGAAAAGCTTCTGTAAAGCAAATGACATGGTCAACAAGACAAAATGACAGCCTACAGAGTGGGAAAAGATCTTCACTAACCCCACATCAGGCAGAGGTCTGATCTCCAAAATATACAAAGAACTCAAGAAATTAGTCATCACAAGAACAAATAATCCAATAAAAAAATGGAGTACAGACCTAAACAAAGAACTCTCAACAGAGGAATCCAACATGGCTGAAAGACACTTAAAGAAATGTTCAACATTCTTAGTCATCAGAAAAATGCAAATCAAAACAACCCTGAGATTCCATTTTACACCTGTAAAAATGGCCAAGATCAAAAACACTGATGACAACTTATGCTGGAGAGGATGTGGGGTAAAGGGAACACTTCTGCATTGCTGGTGGGAATGCAGATTGGTACAGCCCTTTTGGATGTCAGTGTGGCAATTTCTCAGAAAATTAGGAATCAACCTTCTTCAAGACCCAGTAATACCACTTTTGGGTATATATCCAAAGGATGCTCAATCGTGCCCCAAGGACATGTGCTCAACTATGTTCATAGCAGCATTGTTTGTCATAGCCAGAACCTGGAAACAACCTAAATGTCCCTTGGCCGAAGAATGGATAAGGAAAATGTGTTATATTTACACAATGGAGTACTACACAGCAGAAAAAAATAATGACACCTCGAATTTTCAGGAAAATGGATGGAGCTATAAAACATCATTTTGAGTGAGGTAACCCGGACCCAGAAAGACAATTATCACATGTGCTCACTCATAAGTGGTTTTTAAACATAAGTAAAGAAAATCAGCGTACAAATCACAATCCTAGAGAAGTTAGACAACAATGAGGACACTAAAAAAGACATACATAGATCTAATCTACATGGGAAGTAGAAAAAGACAAGATCTCCTGAGTAAATTGGGAGCATGGGGACCATGGAGGAAGGTTGAAGGGGGAGAGGGGAAGCAGAGAGGGGAGCAGTGAAAATGTAGAGCTCAATAAAAATCAATAAAATAAATCAAAGATATTTAGGAGACTTGGAGGGCAAGGAGAACTTGAGAGAATGGGATAGTTGAGATGGAGGAAGGACAGAGATGAGAGCAAGGAAAGAGATATCTTGATTGAGGGAGCCATTATGGGGTTAGCAAGAAACCTGGCCCTAGAGATTTTCCCAGGAAGCTACCAGGATTACCTGAGCTAAGACCCTAAGAAATAGAGGAGAGGGTGCCCAAATTGGCCTTGCCCTGTAGTCAGATTGATGAACTTCTATATTTAGAACAGTAGACTAGAAGATATGTTTGAAGAGACAGAGACTGCCTATATTACCTGTGAGATATCTATGGGAATGATTCACTAGGATGTTTGTCTACCAAGTACCCACCTGTCTGAAGTCCTCTTCTTTCTTTTCATGCAGTATTTTTATACTGAATGTATATTTTATACTGAAGTGTATTTTTATACTAAGTAATACCCATCATCTTTGAGATCAGGGGACCAGATGCTTTCCCAATTTCACAGTTAGAGAGACACAGAGACACAGAGAGAGCAAGAACACCTAGGATTGGTTTTCACTGAAGATATTATGAGATTTATACCCAGAGAGAGGTCCAAACAAATAGCTCTCTTGAAGTCCTAGATTTTTAATATGTCTTTAACCATCTTCTTTAAGGCATAGTGATAGAACATTATTTATCACCCCTTTAAAATAATGCACTCTAATTTTCCTAAAGGTATAGTATATATATATATATACACACACACACAAAGGAACAATGAATTAAATATATCTGTTTAATGCTTTGTTTTAGATCTTGGAGTTTTAATAGGAGCTGAATAACTTAAATGTTGTTTCAGATATTTTCTCTGGAAATCTTACCTTCTTCAACTTTCCCTCAAAGAGCCTTATACAATGTGTTTACATGTAAATATACAAACAAATTATGTACATACAAACAAATAATGAAACTAAACAAAAATAGAACGGTGGGTTTGTCTTTCATGGGACAATGGGTGTGAAAACAGTATCTTAAATTTTAAAATACTTTGTCCTTCAGGGTGACTTAGGGTTACTATTGCTGTGATGAAACACCTTGGCTAAATGTAAGTCAGGCAAGGTAGAGTTTATTTAGCTTACACTTCCACATTTCTGTTCATCAGTGAAGAAATTCAGGGCAGGAACACAAACAAGGCAGAGACCTCCAAGCAGGAGCTGATGCAGAGGCCATGGAGGAGTGCTGCTTACTGAATTGTTCCTCATGGCTTGCTCAGCCTGCTTTCTTATAGTATCCAGGACCACCGGACCAGGGATCGACCCACCCACAATGTGCTAATTTCTCCTCCATCAATCACTAATTAAGAAAATGCTTTATTGGATCTCCAGCAGCCCAATTTTATGGAAACATTTTCTCAATTGAGGTCCCTTCCTCTCAGGTTACAATAGCTTGTGTTGACATAAAACTGACCCACACAAATAACAACTTTCATATAATTTATTATTAAATTGACTATGAGAAAACTGGGGCTTATTAGGAAGTGAAAAATGAAATGAATTCATCAGATTTTCTCAATAGTTAGAAATAAATTTGTATTAAAATGTAAATATAAATGACCCCTCCTATCTTGACCTTATTTGATCAGTGAATAAAGTCCTCACAGCTGTAGAAATGTTTTATAATTCCCTTTTAGGACTCATCCTTTCATGGTGATCTCAGAGATAAAAATACAGCCGTGGGGCACGAAGAAGGCTAATTTTGGCAGATAATGTAGGGTGAGTATTTCTATTAATATTTACCTGTGAACAATAGGTATTCACAAAATCCCAGATGCATTCTCCTGTCCCAAAACCCAACATTGTTCTTGTAAGAGAACAGAGACAATCCATCCTTCCTTCACCTTCACCCTGAAGATGAAATGGCTTTCAACATCACACAAGAATCCTTAGCTTTCAAGACAAACAAAATGAAATGCTCTGTTCATCCAGAGCATCCACATTATTCCTTGCTCATGTGGTGGTCAGGTCTGGAAAAAAGCATGTGACTACTTTTGTGTAATTGTTTACAAACCCATCCTCCTCCTCAGAGGCTGTACTCAGCTGAGATTAATTTTTCGAAGGAAAAACAAAAGAGCTGCAATCCTTCTGGCAAGGCCATGGGTTTCCTCAAGGAGCACCAAAGCAACCCAGCTCCTTTGCTTGACTACATCTCAAGCGAAGACCATAATTGCAGTGACTTATAGCTGATGACAGGAGCTGACATTTTCTTAATACTCAAGGATTTTGTAAACTCATTTAGATTCTACAACAACAATCAAGCAAAGAAGAGAACAGGTGTTAAATGTCACACTACTGAGAAAATTACAGCTAAGGAGGTTAAATAATTTGTCAATGTCAAACAGCTACTATGTGTTAAACCACAGATCAAATTCCAAAATATTTATGTTACATTTCACTGTCAATCTCTTTTGATATGTTTTTAATTTCTCCTTTTTCTATGCCCACCCTGGCTTTGAAGGAAGGGGAAAGGTTTTGAGGGATGGTCATGACAAATCTTTGCTTAAGTGTATATGTGCAGAGTAAATGTTCAATATACACCACAATAAAACGTCTTAAAGGGAGTTTAAATTTGGGGAAAACATTTATTCACATGTGTGGCATTTCTGTTCAGCTAAACAGCAAATTCACCAAGGTTTTTGCTATAAGTAATTGAGTTCTGTAGTAGATAAATAAAAATGGGGATTTAAAAATACAAAAATCATGTTTATTCTATCCTAAATACAACTCGTAAGCAAGAAGTAAATCAGCTGAAGCCTAGCTGTTGAGACTTTTAATACAGTATTCTAAAACAAGCCAAACATCCGTTCCTGCTTGGTAGGAAACTCATTTCTCAGATCACGAGAAGATGAGTGAAGAAAAGAGGAATTTGTATTAAATGTTCCACTGTCAGGTGAAGTCTGGGAATAGGTAAACAGAGCGTGCTAGTTTGCTTTTCTGTTGCTGTGATAGCATACTGATCAAGACCAACTTGGGGACAAAAGAGTTTATTGTATCCTGCAATTCCCAGGTCTAACAGAGCAACAAAGGGCAGGACTTCAAAGTAGGGACCAGCAGGTAGGAACTAAAGCAGAGGACATGGAGGAGTGCTGCTGACTGGCTTGTTCTACACAGCTTGCTCAGCCTGGTTTCTTACATGACCAAGACCACTTGCCTAAGAATGGCACTGCTCACAGTAGACTGGAACCTCCTCCTACATCAATCATTGAACAGAAATGCTCCACAGGCCCAAACACAGGCTAATTTAATGGTGGCAGCTACTCAGCTAAGGTTCCCTCTTCCTGGCTTGGGTCAAGTTGACAAAAATCTAACTAGTATATCCAGCAAGAGAACTTCAAGAAGGAGACACCTAGGCTACATTCTTTTACTAAAGAACACACAGCTGCTTTTAGAAGGATCAGGGAAATACTGCATTCAACCATGAGAAAGAATATTGAGAACCTAGATGGTAAGACTGAATATTACTGAACTCACCACATATTATGCCAATATTACCAGCATCTGACCCCAGCAAGCATATAAACAACACAAAACTATAGCAGATAACTGGGACAATGAAAAGTACTATAACAAAATTAAAATAGAATGATGCTGTAAACTAGGGTGTAACAAAGTTTACTTTACCAAGACTAGTTTTGGGAAGTCTCTCCAGATGGGATACTTAGACTTCTGAGGAAGAGCTATCTAGGAAATCTTGGAGCCTGTTCTGATAAAGGCTTGCACTGTGTAGACCTTAAGATGGATAAAAGTGTAGTGTGTTTGAGAAGCAGAAGTAAGGTCACTATAGTGAAAGGAGAGGATAGTGGCAGTTAGGTGCTAGAAGGAATGACGATAATAATCCTGGTGGGTGACACTGAGGACTTCAATTTATTCCAAGTACATTATGCTACTGTTGGAGGGATTGTAACAAAGGGTAAAAGGTCTTATCTCTGTAGAGAAAATGTATCAAAGTAGAGGAACAGAGGAAATGGAGGACACTATTTTCAACCAGTAACGTGAGGGTGGGCATTCATTTTGGAATCCTGGAGTCCTATGCTATGTGTGTGAGGCAGCTGATTGATGAGTTATGGCTTTTTGCTGTTGCAGTTAATGTAACAGGGCAAATGAACCTCAGAATAATTCAATGCCATTTCCTTTCTCACAAACTATTACAAATTTCTGCCCTGACAAATTGTGTCTTGAACTCAGGAATGACCTCACATATAATGTACATGTGTACACACAAATATGATGGACTTAATCCATAACCATAGATATGGGAATCAGAAGAGAGACACAGATGAGAGAATACTGGAGACCCACGTCAGCAGGGCAGGGGAGGGTGTCAGGTCCCAAAGAGGATGTGTGAAGTACCTGTGGGGAGAGAAGAGGGAGACGGACATAATCTGAAGGGTGAATCAGGTTGATTGCCAGCAGCCTTTAATTGAGAATATATTACTCCCTTTATACTAAGTAGTTGCACATAGGATTAAACTGGAGACACAGGAGCTGGGGTGTGGATTGAGATTATTGAAACTAGCCAACATTGATTTTGACAATCTGCACCAGTCATATGTTAATGAAGGGTCGCAAATTCCTCTAGAGATAGGACTGACTGCTTTAGCAAGCAGGAACTTTCCTCAAACCCAGTAGGGAATAGAGACCCTTATCCAAATGCCTGACCTTGAAAAAAGGACTTCTCCTGGGGAGCACACACTATACAATTTTTAAGTCTTATTATGTAGGCCAGTTCCCCCATATGTCGCCCAAAGGGAAGGTCCTGCTATTTCACTTTTCCCCCACAGTATTGCACCATTGAAATTTCTCTGTATTCATGAACTGAACTCTTACCTTTAATGAATTCTAGGCATTTCGCCCTTGAGAACAGGTAGTGTAGTATTTCTGTTCTTGGTGTAAGTAGGAGGGCACAATGAAATTCCTGGTTCCACAGTGTCAGGGATTTTCTTCCAAAGAATTATTTTGTTTAGAGATGCTACCATGGTACACATTTTAGGCTTTTACCAAAGCCCATACAAAATTTCCTGAAAGAAAAGTCATTAATAGTGAAAATCATTAAAAATAAAAGTAAAGCTGGGCAGTGGTGGTGCACTCCTTCAATCCCAGCACTAGGGAGGCAGAGGAAGGAGGATCTCTGTGAGTTCAAGGCCAGCCTGGTCTACAAGAGCTAGTTTCCATGACAGGCTCCAAAGCTACAGAGAAACCCTGTCTCAAAAAATAAAATAAAAATAAAAGTAAAAGGTGTTGGAGAAGTGTGATCTGCATTGTCCAAATGCTGGAACTTTGTCAGTCACCAATGGTCACCATGAGGTCTCTGCCAAGAGAGACTGTGAAGAAATATCTGTAACGTCTTTTAGTACTAGCAGAGTTTACAGTTGTTGATGTGGAGTGGAGCCTTGGCAAGCCCAAAATAAGATCAAGAAGGGGGGAAAAGAAGGAAATATGGAGAGAATTGTAAAACAAAGGACAGGAGGGAGGGAAAGAAGAAGACAGAGTGGGCAGGAAGAGGCATAAAACAAACAAAGGAGAACCAAAACGTGTGTGAAGGTGAGAAAAACAGAAACCAACAGAAGTAGGAATGCCTTCTGATCTCAGAACACATCAAAAGGGGAATTGATATCAAAGTCTGCAGGATCAGGAGCCAAATTTGCTGTTTTCTGTGTAGTTTAATTAAGAGACATACTGAATGTTTCATATGCCACATAGAGAACCCCATGATTTCAAGAGGCAATTCAATTTGTTCCAAACTCTATAGTTATTTATATGCAAGTTCAAGATTAGAATTCAGATCTACCTAATCCCAAACCAACTTTCTCACTGTAAATTGGCTTCATCAATTGTTGTTATGAATACAGCTTGAGTTGAGACCTTGGTGGGTGAGGGCCCTGGATGGGAGACAATTGGGCCATACAGACAGAGTTTGAGTGCGGAGTTTATTGAGATAAAGGGAATTGGGTAGGAAAGAGAGAATAAGAGAGAAAGGGGGGGGAGATATTGCTGGATCTTATTATGTACATATATTTAGCTGAAGGAAATTCTGTCAAAAACTGCCTCAAAGTGCTCAAAGTGCTTGAATCAAGTCCCTTAGTTTTTAGAGACAGAGAAAGAGAGGCTCTAGGTTAGTGTGTGTGACCAAAACTTGATAAGCTCAATAGAGGCCCAAGTCTTGGTAGTTTACCCTAAGGCAATACCTGGTTCCATAAAAAGACCACAAACTGAGATCACCCATGCTCCATCCAGGAACAGACCTTGCAAAGGAAATTCCTCACTCTCTGACTATTGTAAATAGAATCACTTGATGTCCCTTAGCCCAGCACACACCAATCCCCTTTTTGCCAGGGTACCACCAAACAAATATCAGCCAATCAGGGGTCCTGAACCTTATAAATCTCTCTGCTATTGTAAAAACCCCACCCCAACTGTGCTCAGAACTCTCCAACTGAGCCAATATGCTGGACACACAAAGAGTCAGTTCAAACTTGAATAAGAATAAAGGCTCTTTGCTTTTCAACACAGGACTTGGTTTCCTAGTTGGTTTGGGGAACTCTGTGATCTGGGTGTAACAAGTTAGAAATTACCAGTGAGGAAAGATTTGAGCTTCTACAGGAACCACAGTTGACGGCTTTCCAAATACGTCCTCTTTCTAAGTCACCATCCCTCTTTCCAGTGGGTTCCAAAACACGCACTTAAGAACTCATTCTTTTGCAGGGCTGGAGAGATGGGTCAGAGCTTAGGAGTGCAGTGTTGTTACAGAAGACTGAGTTCAGTTCCCAGCACTCATTGCAGGGAGCTCACAGTCACCTGTAACTCCAGTTCTGGGGAATCCAGCCCTCTGGCCTCCACAGACACCTATAATGACATGTGCAGACACAAGCACACAACTGTACATAATCAAACATAAAAAAATCTTTTAAATTTAGTGTGTTAAGTTTGTTTTATCACTATACTTCTATGTAAACCACTGAAATACATCCGTTATTCTTGTCTGGACATCCAGAATAAAAATTTGTAAGAAGATGTATTTTAGAAACCAAACTGGACAAAGCTGAGAAAAGACTATGTGGTGGGGAATTGAGACAGCTGCTGCCTCTGTGGGTCTTCACTGCAGCCTTGACTTCCTTGGAGACTCCCAGGAAGCAGACATTGGCTGTAGTTGAACTTCTTGTAAACCGCAATTGTTTCCTACAAATACAACCCAATTACCCCGCCACAAACACATTTTATACCACTTTACCTTTGATAAATATCTGAAGTTATGATTTTCTTTCTACAGAAAAAGTCCCAATAGTATTATCTTACATTCATTATAATCACTAAATAAAAACCTTGTTAAGTTTCTCTCTGTGTCTCTGAAATGTTCTATCTTTCAACTAATTATTATTGGTGTAATGATCTGTTCTGTCTCTTTAAGAGACATGCCACGCCCATTCCCTCCCCTATCCCCCCCCCCGCTCTTCTCCTCTTTGCCCTTCCCCCTCCATAACCCACAATAATTATCCAACCTCAATCTGCATGCCACTGCGTGCCTCCCTGCCCTGGGCCAGCCACCAATCGGGGACCTGCAGCGTTTCTGCTGCCTGCCACTGCCAGGGATCCGCAGCACTTTTACTAATCCATTTCAATTGGAGATCTGTTATGTGCCACAATTCTAGATTCAGCATTGGCACTAATAATGGGATAGCTTTTTGTGAGCTTGTTTTGAAAGAGGAAGGCTCGTGTTCCTTTGAACTTTGAAACTGCACACTGAGAAGCACAGAGACGAGCAAGGCTGGGGACTGCAGGAAGGCAAGATTTCAGGTTACTTTCCAATCTCGGTATCAACCAAGTTTGCAGTTGATCCACAGAACCCTGCGAAAGGATGTAAGTGGAAAGCAGGGTGTATTCTCATCATTATCTAGCTAAATGCTTGCAAGGAATGACTTGCGATCATGACAGACGACGAAATCAGAGTAGACAAATTACCAACCAAGGTCAACTTTAAGTGTCTGGGTCTCCACCTGCATGTAAGGCTTTTGGGTGGTGTTTGGAAGACGGTAGTGCATAACAGCATCCTTCTGACTCGAATTCTCTAACCCCCAAGACAGTGTAGCTCAGCAAACCTGCATGGTGCAAAATAGAAGTGGTTAAAGAAAAAGAGCTTTGGAATCTGTCTTCCTCAGGGTTGCTGTTGCTTCAGTGAAATACCATTACCAAAGACAACTTAAGGAAAGGGTGTATTTCACTTACACTTCCACATCGGTGTTCATCATGGAAGAAGGTCAGGAAAGGAACTTAAGTATGGCAGGAACATAGAGGTAGGAGCTGATGCGGAGGCCATCGAGGAGCTCTGTTTACTGGCTTGCTCATCATGACTTGTCAAGCCTTCTTTCTTACAGAATGCAGGGCCAACTGCCCAGGGATGGCACCACTCGCCACGGTCTGGGATCTCTCCTGTCCGTCACTAATTAAGAAAATGACCTACTTGCTTGAATTAGCCCCATCTTATGGAGGCATTTTTTTTTCAACTGAGGTTCATTCCTCTCAGATGATTATAGATTGTGTCAAGTCGATGTAAAAGTAGCCAGCGAAGTCAGTCTATGAGGCCTAGGGAAATTCTCTGGTGCCCTAGCCGGAATGTGGCTTTTTTTTTCTGCTAAAATGGAAATAGGCCCAGGAAGACATGTAATTATGTGTAGAAAACTTGCTGGCTTCTCATGGAGCCTGATAAAGAATGGTTAGGAGCCATTTCTCTAACACACCTTGAGAATGTGCAGAACTGCATCTTAGAGCTCTGAAGCAACCCTCACGGGCTCTTTCTGGTTTGGTGGCTCTGCTCAGCAGATGGGCCCAGATTGCAGTCAGAGACGGGTGAGTCACACAACGCACGTTAGTCATTCAGGTGCATTTGCGTTGAACTCTGTGGCTGGGAAGCAGCCCCAGGCTCGGCACTTGTGTATTTCCACAGACGATGGATGTTCCAGGGCTTGTTGTGAAATAGAAGTTTATAAATTGTTATGTTCTACTGTTGACAGCCTTCTCCCCACTCTTGACGTTCAGCAGCCTCTGGGTCCCTTGTTCCCCTTGGTGGAGAGGGAACTTGTTTGACTGAAACACAACCAGGTGTCCTTCCCTGAATGGGGACTTTATTACTGATTATCACAGTTTACCCTCACGACTATCCTGTGACATTACTGTGGGTGACGCTTCTTTTACAGAAATAAGCACAGAGGCCAGGAAAGTGGGAAAGGATTGGCAGAATCCCTTGGTTAGGAAATGTGGAGCTAAGATTCAAACTCAGAACTGCATTTTCCAAAGGCTTGTTCCATATTATACAGTTTTTAATCCAAGAAAAGATGATCTACTCATTTATTACTTTAGTTTTGGTCCACTTTGATTCTTATTATAGCCTTCTGAAATTGGCAGGAGCTGCACAGTTACATCTGAAGCCTGGAGAGATCACAATAAAGAAAATATTCACATTTCTTTCTTATTCTGTTCCTTTCTTATGGGAGATGGTTACATGAATTTTTGTGTGTGACTTTGGGTTACAAACTGCAGCAGCACATAAGAATTCTTCGTGTAAGTGAAATAAATTAGCTTTGTTTCTTTACAGCAAGATTAGTTTTTGAATTTGTATGTTTTGACTGCTAGATTGGACTTGAATTATGCTAACATGCAGACAAAGCAAGAGTATGCTTAAATATTGATAATTCAAGAGAAAAAGTTTTGAAAGGGATATAAGACACAGCTTTTATCACTGCGGTGTGATTTAAAATACAGAAGAACTCCCATTTCATACTATTTCCCAGAAATAATTGAGGAGATTTTGAGCTAATTTGCAAGTTAGAATTTCACTAGCAACATTGATAGATCCTAGAAGCTGCCACATTCAGTAACATAAATCTTTAATCAGCTCTGAAAAAATTATATTTTTTCCAAATCAGTCTCTTCAAATTTCCCCAAGCAGTTCCATATGCCCTCTATCAGTGTATTTGTACACAAAGGCTACCATCTATAGAGTTATCTGTCTGCCATCTGTTGGCTATCCTCTATCTATCTACTCATCTCTCTAACTCTCTATCTCTAGCTCTATATGTCTGTGGATTTATCTTGAAGACACCTGTAATGTTCATTAGCATTTCTCTGAATAATAAGAAAAATAAACTAAGTAACACAAGTTTTTAGGACAGGCCGTTCTAGACGAAGGCTGTCTGTGTTTGGAGCAGAGAGAGTGACTCCATAACAGTTGTCTGCTTCTGCAGAGAAACAGATGTCTCCATGTCCCTGGGTCACACGAGCTCAACAGAAGGGAACTCTGAACATTTGCATCCTGAAACCCATGTCCTCAAAAGATGTCAGCTTTTAAAATAAATCCAATATCAAATTGTGTGTGTCCTTTGTATTGGATAACATTTTATTTTTAGACTGAATTTTGACTATTGGAGGCCCCATACATTCCGAAAGAATTTCAGAAACTTCCTGTTCATTTTTACAGAAATCCCTGGCTGGGTGTGATTGTAATATTGTATAGAATATATAATGCAAGTCTGAAAGAATCAACACCCCAACTTTTGACAATAAGAGACACCCTCTGCATTGCTTCAAAATTCTGAATTCACTATAATTCTACACTGAGTGTTCTCACCATCTTGTTATCCTGAGATGCCAAGCATATCTTTCTTCTTGAGCTGGGCAATGGAGATAAGTCATTTTTTTCCATAATTTTAGTATGTGTTTCCAGGTTACACAATTACAGCCTGGGCTCTTGTGCTTTTTACTGCATTCTTCTCTTCTGTCCTCTGAAAATGTTCAATTTTTGTTCCACCAGTTCTGTTTATCTGGCTGGCTCCTCCCAGTATCCTCGTTGCTGATTCTCAGTGCATAGTGTGTCCTGTCTTATTTTATCTTAATATTTTAACACTAGTCTAAGAGATCTGATTATGTTGTGCCTTGTGGATTGTTCCATTCCATTGTGCCTTCATGTTCTGTTTGCTTGGAATGCATTGTGCTTCTTGGATTCTGTCTTATGAGTCTCATCAAAAGTGGATAATTATAAGTCATTATTTATTTATATACTCTATTTTGTTATCCTCCACCCTTTTCTCTCCTTTGGGTACTCCAATTACACACATATTTGGTAGTTTTTAGATGTCCCATGGTTCATTAATTACTTGGTTATGGTAATGTCTATCATATCTCTGTATGAAAGGCAGTTATTCTAATTGTAATTAGTAACTATCATATGGGTTGAGACTGAAACTATTCAACTGACCTGCTTCCCATTACTCCTAATGGAGAATCCTCTGATTCATACAATAATTATTACAATAGTGTAGGCCAACTAGTGATTTTTTTACATTATTTCCTTAACATTTATTACACAAAAGTCTGTATAACAGACAGAGTTGTATTTCCTTCCAAAAGGTTACATCATACGATCCAGAATATGAATATATGTTTGTGCGCAAGTATGTGTATGTATATGTGCATGCGTGTGTGTGCGTATGTATATGCACGTGTATGTGTGTGTGTATTTCATTGTAAAGGAGAACTATGATTACAGACACAATGTGGTCACTAAGCAGTTGACCTAGGAAAAGACTCTTCTGAGCTATCCAGAATGTCCATTATAATTGAATTCCCCTCAAATGTAAAAGGAGGGAAGAATATAAATTGTATCAGAGTGAGGCAGAACCATTCCAAGGTTATCTCTGATGCTGATGATAAAAGGAGCCACAGTCTGAGGATGTAGGAACCTATAGAGTTTGGAAAATACAAGAACATGGATTTTACCTTGAACCTTTCAGAAAGGATCACATTCCTGCCAAAACCTTTAATTTAGGTTGGTAAAATCTACTTCAAATTTCTGACCATTAGAACTGCAAATCTTAAGTTTTAAAAATGATGTATTCTATTGAAGTTGTGATAATTTACTATGCATTTATAATGTATGTTTATAATACTTAATCTGATAAAATGGAAAAGAATATTGTTTTTTGTCTTTTATCCATTTTTAATTGAAAATAGATTCTTCTCTCAGACAATACATCCTAGCCACAGTTCCCCCACCCAGTGTTTTCCTCTCAGCTCCCCGCAACATCCACTCCCCGCAAGACTCATTTCCCCTTCAGAAAGGAGAAGGGCTCCAAGAGACAATAACCAAACATGATGAAACAAGATATAACAAGACAAAGCAAAAGCCCTCATATAGAGGCTATCCAAGGCAGCCCAATAGTTGTAATATAAGGAACTGTGTCTATTTTCCTCCATTTCTTTATCAAGTTGTTCATTTATTCCTACGTTACTTACTCATGCTAATGAATTTAAAGAGTCTTATTTTATGACTTATAATTTAACCCACTATTTTCTATTTTATTGCTCAAATCATCCTAGATTTAATAATAAGAATTCCATCAAATCAATTCCTATTTTTTTTTTTACTACGTCTCCATTATCTGGTGAGCATTTATCTTCTGGAGCTTCCATTCCTAACTCTGTGGTTGTCATATTTTAATTTGTTTAAACTTATTTAGTTTTATTATTTTGTGTGTTTGGATGTTTTGCCTCATGTATGTCTGTGCACTATATGCATGCAGTGTCTCTAGAGGCCAGAAGAGGGTGACAGATTCACTGGGATTGAAGTTACAGACACATGTGAGCCACCAGATGGGTGCTAGAGATTGAGTCTTTGTCCTCTGGAAGAACAGCCACTGCTCTTAACCTCTGAGCCATCACTCCAGCCTTCTAAGTCATATTTTGTGCACTACTGTCTTTGTATAATCAATCAGTGGTAACCTTCATGCTGCTTAAAAATAGTGTTCTCTACAAGAGGAAAAATACTTAAAGCCATATGAATTCTTATATCATTAAAAGCTTGGTTGAAGATGTTCACCACTCATTAATATTTGAAATCAACATAAAATGTAACTGTATTTACAATGTACTTGTTCCAAAATTACAGTTGATATCTCATGACATAACTTGATTTTTAATGCCTTCATGTCATTATTTATTTTCATCTTATGTATTCTAAAAGGAAATTAGAATAAAACTTTTCAAAACTGATAAAAATGATAACTTCCAAAACTAAAGAGTCACTGGTTAGTGAAGCTATGATGTAATGTACTTGTATTTCAATGAAGCTTATTTGATGCATTATTTTGTTCAGAGTCTTCCAGAGGCATGACTAAAGAAGAACAGCAGAGTCCAGCATTTGTTGAAGAGGCTATGATTTACAATGTCTGTGACCCCCACAGTTATTCAGGGTGAGACAATTCCTAGATGCCACATCTTCATTTGTCTATCTTAATTTTGATAAAGTCATACTTCTTGTAAAAAAAAAAAACTCTTTGCCAGTAAAATTGATCTTGGCCTGCATTGGGCCTTGATTACATGCTCTGTAATGAGTATCTTAGTATTGATGGTGATGATGTCTTGGCCAGTATGAGGACTTCCAGAAGCAGTCTATATATGTGTAGGTAGCATGAGACCAAAGACATGAAAACTCAATAGAGAACACTCTTTTGAATGTACATTAGGACAACTTGTCTAGGCAGCAGTATGTACACACTGCTTAGGAGGTTTCTTTAAGATTTAGTATGAAAAGATGAAGACAAACATGAATTTATTGCTTATTTGTCAAGGAACTGATGTGCCGCAGACCATTAAATTTTGAAGAAAGCCATGTGTTTTATCTGTATAATTATAGTATTTGTAAATGAGAACATGAAATAACATATGATTTCTTGGAAAAGTATAAATGGCATATAGAACAAGACTTTGTTATGAATGACAGAAAATACAGATTCCTAATGGCAGGGTTATAGTGAATGTTGAACTTTCTAGACTTCCTACATTCACTTTGATGCACTTTAGCAATGATTTCTAGATTATTGGATTGTTC
The DNA here is from genome assembly GCA_004026605.1 of Ondatra zibethicus. Taxonomy (NCBI): domain Eukaryota; kingdom Metazoa; phylum Chordata; class Mammalia; order Rodentia; family Cricetidae; genus Ondatra; species Ondatra zibethicus. The sequence goes on along the minus strand of PVIU01013260.1, from coordinate 34,356 downwards.
TGTGAATAATTCTCTAATATGTGTCCTTGCCGACACCCCAAAACTTTAGCTCAAAATCTATGTCAGCAATGCTTTTGTTATTTAAAACAAAAAAGAACATTAACCTGTAGAGAAACAATGCAAGTTTCTTGAATCATGTTGCATGGAAGAGAGAATGAGGGGGAACTCACACATATAAAGATAAATGATAGATAGATAGATAGATAGATAGATAGATAGATAGATAGATAGATACACACATACATACATAGATCTACTGCAGCTCTAGAATGTAAATGTATATCAAATCATCTCAACAAGAAAATAGCATTTTATCCTTTTAATCTTGGTGACCAGGTATATATGTTTTCTTAAGTCTGAGAAGGCAAAGTTTGAGGAGACAGCAGAAGTATGGCATTCCAAAGGAATGACCAAAAAAAAAAAAAAACATTAATTTGGAACTAAATCATGGAAATGGAAATTTTGAGCAGCTAATTCAGTCTGACAAGAGTAATGTAAGAAAAGGAATGGTGGAAAATTTGAATTTTATGTTGTAACTAGATTTGTGACCAGTCTTGGATGGCATCCTCAAAGTGACAGGCCTTGGATGACATACTCAGGGTGAGGGACACTGTCAACTGCCTTCCCATCATTCATTGCACTGCTGAATAATGACTAATTTCTTTGGCTAGAAATCCTCTTAGCTCATGCTCCCGATTCCCCAAAACTGACAGATGAAAGTATGCCCCCATCTTTCCATGGATCATCTTGGAAGTGGGTTTTAAACTCCAATATTAGGTCCCTGATTTCTGTGCACATCCAGTGAGTCGTCAAGAGTAGGTATGTAAACTGTGGGAAAAGAACTGCAATATAGCCACAAGCAAATGCAAGCATCCTAGCCTGCTTGTCTTTCTGTGCATGGATCATAAGGCATAGGAGCAGGTTGCTGATGTCTTTCTGAACCCTTGTCCATCATGTGAGGAAATTAGTGACACAACAAAAGTGAAGCTTGAAGGCAAAGCAACAGAGCAACAAGGAAGCAAGTCTGACCCTTATCAACTGGTGCCTGAAGCGCAGGTCACCACTGGGCTTTTCAGCTACATGAAACAATGCTTTCTCATTTCCTTTTAAACTCATGGAACCTTGTTATTGCTCCTTGTCATCAAAAATTCCATTACAGGTTTATTATCTCAAAGATGGAACAAATTGTGATCAGTGTGGTGTCAAGTGATATAATTCTATGTCACAGTAGAAGGAGTATTGGAACGGGCATATTTGAACTAAAAGTGGGAGGATATATTAGAGCAATATGTTTATTTGAATAAATAAACCCTAATTTTAGACATGGCATTTTGAATGTGTAAATATGGGGAAACAGAGAAATAACAACTTTCTTAATTTCTGTTGCTATCATAACATACTCAAACAAAAAGTAATTTAGAGGAGAAAAAGGTTTATTTCAGCATACAGTTTCAGGCTAGAGTCCATCACTGTAGGAGAATCAGGGCAGAAAATTCAAACAACCAATAACATCACATCCATAGTCAAGAACAGAGCAAAATGAATGCATGGATGCTCACAAAACAAGAGCTAACATTCTTGTTTGTGCTCAGATCAATTTCTTTACTCAGGAACCCCTGCATAAGGAATGATGCTACCCATGCTGGGCTGGGTCTTCTCACATAACTTAACTAACACATTCCTCCACAGACACACTCACAGGCCAACCCAACAGAGACAGCACCTCCTTTAGAAGCTCTTCTGGGGGGATTAGCATCATAGCAACTGAAGATGACCTCAGACAGACAGCAGGGTGATTCATGCTATTAAATCCCTTATTTTGTGCTTTGTTTGCTTTGCCCGATGCAGGTAGGACATACTGAAGTACATGTCCAAGTGAATGATGTGTAATAAAATGGCTCTTTGGCATGAACAGAACACCAAGATTCATATAGTTTAGATTATCTTTTGCCAAGTTTCTTGGTCCCATCTATGGTGGCATGCCACCTGTAGAGATAAAGATGGTGGGAAAAAATGGGAAGAATGGATAGGCTACCAAGAAAACTTGGGTAGAAAGGGGACTAAGCATTGGGGGTGGATTCCAAAAAAAACCATTGATCCCCAATATACTGACTGCAGATGAGATAAAATTTAAAAGAAAAACATTATGAAGGATGGTAATCATAAAACTAACAAAGCTAAGGGTGTACAGTAGCAGTGTGCTGAGTGTTACGTGTCACCTGGTGTGTAAGTAATTTATATGGACTGCTTTAGTCATCTCTTAGAAAGGAACCCTGACTTAGAATGAAGAGCAAAGAAGAATTAGAGCTAGTCTAAACTACAAGTATTTCTGGCCTTAGTAATGGAGAAACAAGATTAACAAAAATAGAATTCTCCTCCAGGCACTCAACTCCCTAACGGGACTTCTTATGACAGAACTACTAACTGAAATTAGTAGCAGTTACCTCCTTACTCACATTAACCTGGATATCCTTTCTTCTGTTGTAACATTCATAATTTCTTGAAAGAAAATAGCACAGCCTGTTAAATCATCCTTCTCTCTGAGGTAAGAGATTTCCTTGCATTGTTTATTGCTTGACAGTACAGTGGATATTTAGTAGTTGTGTGCAGACTGAAGGAGCTCAAGGAGGAGAAGACTCGGGCCAGAAGACCATGTACAATGGGCACATGTTTACAAGGGAACTCAGAAATAAGATTTGAGTCACAGGAAGGACCAAGTTGGGCTTCTTTTTCAGGGTTCTAGTGCATGGTGAGGGTATGGTCTTTCTGTAGCAGAGAACAAGTTTTGTTTATTTATGTGTGTGATCCTTACAAAGTCTTCAAAAGGCTACATATAACCTGGAGAATACAACTTAAAGTTGTCTCCACCATATGCTAGTTCATTCGTGGTGACTAGCATAAAAACATTTTTGGTAAAAGGGAAAATGGAAACAAAGTAAGAAGTGGTCAAGAAGAGAATTAACTCAAACAGGCCATCTCATTCCATAGGCACTCAAGTAATTAAAATAAAAAATACTCATTTACATATAATTGGTCCGCATATTTTTTCATAGAATAAGGGAAACATATAACTTCTAAGGGGCAATAGTATAATAAATATTTCAACTGATAGGTCATCCAGTACCAAGAAGGTAGAATAAACTAGATTTAAGCAAATAATTTGATACAGAATTGCAAAGACATTGTGAAATTCTGCAAAACTGCTGATTCAATTTCCCTGAAATATACTTCAGCCTAGTGAAACTCTGTCAATAGTTCATGTCAAAGTAGCAGGGAGAAATGGAGACAATGAGAAAACAAATATTCAGTCATCAGATTTCAGAATACCACAATGTCCAGAAAGCACCTACATTGGCTTCCTTTCCCCTGAAGCCTGAAACAGCCTCCTAATCCTTTTGTGTTAAAATGTCTTTCATTAGTCCCATACCCTCTCTCTTTTTGTATGTTTTTCCCTCCACCTCCCTTCGTCCTTCCTTTGTTTCTTTCTTTCCATCTGTCTGTCTGACTACCTTTCTGTGTCTACTTGTATTTCTTTATTTTTGGAAATTGAACACATTCATATGCATGCTAAGCAAGTGCTCTACAACTTAACTATCTCAAGTCCTCCAATTCTATTTACAGTAAAAATTTCACTCAAGTTGGGCATGACTGTGTTCAGATGCTAGAGAAGAGTGAGCTTGATGTGATGGCAGTCAGTTGAGGAGAATTTGAGGACTCATAGAATGGTAAGACATACTTTATTTACTCTGGGTGGAAGCTGCTAAAACCAACAGACACTGGCAGGCACCTAGGCATAGGTCATCACCCAGTGCTACCTACAGGTGGGCATTGACACACAGGCTTACAGATAGCAACACAGGCAGGCTGTAGCCCTTAACTTCAAAGTTATATTTATACAGAACCAAACAAAGTGTCACTCTGCCAGAAACGGTTACATAGTAGATTACATTGCTATTTATTGTGGGGGTTTCTGGACAGATTGTGTCAGCCATTTTAAGCTGATTTGTAGCCCTCCAGATGTTCAGTGTCAGGCCCCTTTAGATGATTCATCCAGATATCTACATCAGGGTCATGTTGTCTCAACATTAGCTGGTTCTTACAGCCCTCTGTTCCCAACACACCCATATCCCAGGACTTGGGAAGTGGAGCTATGACAATCAATGTAAGTTCAACACCAGTTTAGTCTACTAGCCTAGACCACAGAATGAGACCTTCTAAAAAGAAACAAATGTGTGTCTGTGTGCTGGTGGGGGTGGGGGTTGGGATGGCCTGCCCCCTTTCCAAGGGGAAAGAAGCTACAAGGAACCATAATTTATAAAAGAATCTCTCTTCCTTGCTGTTGGCCAGAAGACACTCTATGCTCTTTAGGACTTAAGGCTTAGTTTAACCTCTGATTTTTATTTTGTGAGTTTAGAATTGCTACATATAAAAAAGTTTGTTTGGATTTTGCAAGATGATACTATATTGTGACATTTTAAAAAAGATATATACATATATATGATAATCTCCCACAGTCATGCTCAAAAGTCCACCTACCTGGTGATTATAGAAGATGTTGAGATGACAGTTGACACAAAACTATCACAGGTTGTCATCCTGGCTTCAAGCTTTAGTACCTCTTTAGTCTATAGCTTGTTCTTATCTAACATAGCTCTTCAGAATCCCACAGAGGGCCAGCAACATGCTTCACACCCTTAGTTCAAAAAAGACAGAGAACTTCTATCATATTCCTCGGCATGAAGTATTTACTCCTACCTTTGGTCTCTCTTGGTCTTCGCTGCTCTCTCATTTACACTTTCTGTAATAGAGTCCTATATTGCTCCATATCAGAACAGATCCTGAGCATGCAAAACATCAAGAGCCATGTGATAACTGCATATCACACTCTAGCCTTCCTTGAGCAAGAACATCAGTCATGTTGCCAAATTCAGAAAGGGGTGTGTAAAATGACTCAGAGATGATGGTGATGGTTTTGAATTTTTTGAGACCAGGTTTCTCTATGTAACAGGCCTGGCTTTCCTGGAACTTGCTTTGTAGAGCAGGCTGGCCTCGGACTCACTGAGAATCCCCTGCCTCTGCCTTCCTAGTTCTGGGATTAAAGGCATGTGTCACCACCACCTAGTTCAAAGAACATGTGTTTAATACCCTGAGATTTAGCATTCATGGGTGGAGCCTAGATAATTGTATCTACAAGGCGTGTAAATGTTAGGGCCTAGCCGAAAACCACTCACCCAGAGTGTTTCTTCAGTATTTGTGGTGAATACCTTCACATCAAGGATTTTTTTTTTAAAATATGATTGATGGATGAAACATTATTTACAATTGATTCTAAAATTGAGTTTTTACTGGGCTTTTTGTCAAAATTTCTGTTCAAGTGCCAGGTACATATTGCATATATTCATATGGAAGGTGACTGCTTCTGAAAGTCTACACTGGCCCAATCCTTCCAGAAGATGCAGGGTGAGGACCTTCCAGTCAAATGCTTGACTAATGCTCTGACTATGAGTTACAAATCAAAAATTCTTCTTTGAACAGATGATGATTTATATTGTCTCTCAGTCACCTACATGTGGGACAATTTTCTACACGTTTCTCAGATTAGGCAAACACTAGGGACTGAGAATAGACTAGAAACATGGCCTGTTAAGAAAATGGACCAATTGCAACTGAATTTTTATTGATCTCAACATGTTGAAGTTCTTTATTCAGAGTTTTTTATTTTATTTTATGGTTAGTGTTTTGTGAAAAATTAATCTCTGTGGGCTTACAGTTTTCAATCTGTAAATTATATTAATTTGTTATAGCTTTTTAATTAAAAGCTAAGTATTTACAGTATCCATAAATTCCATGCTTTCCTTATATAAGTTTGGGGTATACTGGTTTCATATCAATCTCATCTCCAGAGAAGGTTCATAAGTAAATTGAAAGAGTTATTGAAAATACTCTGTTTGCATCACCTGGGATGGACCCAAATAGCTCCCAGTAGACTCAGCAAGAAAATATGAAGTATAGAAAAGACATTCAGATTCTTGGCTCTTCTAGGACTAAGCCCAGTGATCATCCAAGCAGACCACATTCTTAGCATCACAGTTGGAAACACTGTGAGTCAGTTCCTCCCTGGGTATCAATCAATGCTTACCGTTTACCAATGCTAAACTCTGCACACCATATTTATAACAATTAACCTCTAATAGATGCGCAATGGTGAGCAAAAACATAGCTGTACTTTTTCAGGAAGTAAAGAATGTAAATATGCTCCAAAATGACAGAATGCAGAATTATTTTATATCATGGTTGAAGCATATCCTTTTCTAAATTTAAAATCATTCCTTTTAATTTTTTTCTTTTTTTGTTCACATATTTAGGAATTTAAAATTGTGAAAAAAGAAACTTATGTTTAATCAGATGATATATCAACTCGAAAACATTCAAAATATAATTTATATCTCCAAGGTTAATAGAGTTAGTGAGTAAAACCTGAATGCATGCATGGATATCAGTGTCTGCACAATCTTCTAAGTAAAAGTGAGAGGTAACTGTAACTCTGCCGGCAAAAATCAGTGCAAACATCTGTGATATATCAAATATTACAAATACATACATTATCAGTACTCTTTATAAAATAGTATGCTGCAATCACAAGAAGAAATGATCATTTCTTATAATAGACTATAAGATATTCAGCTTAAGAGCTTCAAAATCTTTACTGAATATTCACTAATGTAATAATGGACATTGGAGGAGCTACCTGAGATGACATCACGTTATGGAGTTGCTTTTTTTTTTTTTTTACAGAGTTTGCATTTAATCTTGATTGCTTTTAAGCAATTGGAAAATATTAAACTATGAATAAGCCATTTAGAGGGTTTATTCTATTACTCTTCTATTTGTTATTATAATCAAACACTTGAGGTATCCTTCTGTTACAAAAAAAGAGATTTACTTATCTCACAGATTTGAAGCACAGGACAGACAGACTCTACTCTGTTTGCTGGTACAGTCCTCAGGTAGTATAGAGCATCCCGTAGCAGGGCAGAGGGAGAGTGTTTCTGTATCTATGTCCTCAGTTCTTCCTCTCTAGATACCAGAACTCAATGATGGGGCTCTATCTTGATATTCTTATTTAATCTAGCCGTCTCCCCAAAGTCCTACTCCTAAACACTATGAGTAGAATTGAATTTCACCCTTTTAGTAACTTTAAAGTGGAGATTGCTTTTCCCCAGTGCCAAGGAAGAAGTGGAACATTCTGGTGGAAAAGATGTAGGAACTAACAGAAAGGTAAAGGGTGGTTTCAGAAGTTCAGATTAGGAATGTAGGTTAATATATATATGAAGCTGGCTGCAGTTTCCTCTCCCTCCTCTCCTCCAGGTTCGTCACCCACAACCCCTTTCTGTTCCCACCCTGAATCCACTCCTCCTCCTTTTCTGTTTAGGAAAGGGCAGGTCTCCCATGAGTTTCAACAAAGCATGGTATATCAAATTGCAGGAAGACTAAGTACCTCCCCTTGTATTAAGGCTAGGCAAAGTGACCCAGTATGAGGAGTAGGGTCCCAAAAGCCAGTAAAAATATAAGGTGGAGACAGGCCCTGCTTCCACTGTTAGGAGTCCCACAAGAGAACCAAGCAACACTACTGTAACTAACATACATGCAGATGGCCTGGGTCAGTACCATGCAAGATCCCTGGTTGAATTCAGTCTCTGTGAGTTCCTTTGAGCCCAGGTCAGTTGATTCTGTGAGTTTTCTTGAGGTGTCCTTGACCCCTCTGGCTCCAACAATCCTTTCTCTCCCTCTTTCTCCCTGAACTCCACATAATGTTTGGTTGTGGGTCTGCATCTGTTTTCATCAGTTGCTAAATTAAGCCTCTCTGATGACAATTGGGCTAGGCACCAATCTGGTTACAGGAGATGGCCTAAATGTATCTGCTATTGCTAGAAGTCTTTAGCTGGAGTCGTCCTTGTAGATTCCTGAGAGATTCCCTTGTGCCAGCTTTATATCTGACCCCAAAATGCCCCACCCCCTTCCAGTAGTCTCTTTCAGTACTCTCCTGTCTTGTGCCCCCTCAACCTGATTGCTCATGTGTCCAGCCCCACCAACCCTGAGTCCAATCACAAAATCTCTTCTATTTCCCCTTCCCAGGGGGACTGAGGAACCCTCTTGATACCTCTCTCCATCTGTGGATTGTAACATGGCTATCCTTTACTTATAGTCAATATCCACTTATGAGTGAGGACATGCCATGTTGTCTTTCTCGGTTGGGTTACCTCACTCAGGATGAGTTTTTCTAATTCCATTAATTTGTCATCAAATTTCCTGATGTCATTGTTTTTAACAGCTGAGTAATACACCATTGTGTAAATGTACCACATTTTTTTATTCATTGTTTGGTTGACAGGCATCTTGGTTGTTCCCAGGTTCTAGATATTATGAGTAAAGCTGATATGAACACAGTTAAGAAAGTATCCTTGTTTATATACATATAATATAGAAATAGATATATAAATATATCTGTACTTGGTCCTCATCCATGAGTTTATTCTTTGGTAATTCTTATTTCTTTGGTAATAAGAACTCTTTATCTTCAATCAACAGAGGAAAAATAATTCTGCTTCTAGGTTGCTTTTAGATGTGAATAACAATTTTACCCCAATTGTTCTCAGAATTGTTCATGATTAATTCTTAGCAACTGTTAGAATACAAGATGAGACCTTCCCAGTATCATTTCCCTACTTTTCTCTACTTCTAATTTCATCTCCCTCATGCTGTTATACCTACTCAGAAATTCCACGTAGTTACTCTGCTGTATCTTTCCAAATAGTAGGTAGCAAATGAAGAGCAGGATGAATCTGAAGTCCTGGGTGGATGAGCATTGTTGACATAGACATGTCCTTCTTAAGAGCCAGCGCCTCAGCTCCACAGGGATGGCAAAGCCTTCCACAGGCGAGGTTCATAGAGATGCTAAAGACTTTGCTTTTCTCTGGTGCAAGTATTGTTAACAGTACATACAGAAAATTTCCACCATAGCTTTTACCCAAAGTTTACAACCTGAAGACCAAACACCTTCAGAATGTTCTTTACTACAGTTAGCCAAACCTTTCTCTTGCTTAGTTGTAGGCAATAACTCTGCCTTCCTGTTCAACTGCATACAGTTTAAACAGGTCTATCTTATGGGCGATTCTGCTTCTCCTTCAGAGAGCCCAGGCCATCCAGTTCCAGCTTTTCTGTGTACTTTCATCTATTTTTCATTCTCTCAGTATCCTTAGTCAGTATTCTGGGACTCAAGCCATACAAGGCCACGCCAGCAAATGTTTCTTGACTGTGGAACACACACACACTCACATGCATGTTTTTGCCTTGCAAATCCTACTCATGCTCAAACCACAAATAAAATATCATGCCTTTTGCTGAATCTTCTACATCAGTTCCACCACTCAAAGGCAGACCTCATTCAGTGTCTTTCCACATTAGGCCCTTTGCACAGAATCAATGACGACAGCACATGACATATTTATTTCTATTAGCAAGCATTCATTAAGCATCAAAGCATACCAGGAGATCAGATGTACTTAAATAAATCACCGTATAATTTGCCACTGTCATAGAATTTGGCTCTTAGAACTAAACATGACTAAGGGTGGCCAGATGACTATATATTAATGCAACACTTTAACCTGAAAATATAGTCCTTAAGTTTAACGAAGGCACATGTCTCTTGACCTGGATTATAATATAACTATAAACATGGAGGAAGGACCAAATGTGTAAAAATTCATATAGACGAACTAGAAGCTAATGGAACATTAGAACAGAAGAAATGCAGATATGTAGAAAAGTGAAGAAACGATTGGTTATAGGAGCCAGAGGGGTCATAGACACCACAAGAAAACCCACAAAGGCTGTTGTAGAAGGCTGCTTGTTTGTTCCCGACTGCCTAGATTCAAAATAACCACTTAGAAACTATATTATTTGAATCACTGCTTGGACAATCACTTAAGTATATTGCTAGCTAGCTGTTATATCTTTGGTTAACCCATTTCTATTAATCTATGTATCGCCACGTGGCTGTGGCTTACCAGATAAAGTTCCATCTGGCATCCACCATCTGTCTCTGGCAGGCTACATGCTTCTTGTGACACCACCTTATTTCTCACAGCATTCAGGTTTTTTTTTTTTTTTTTTGCCTAGCTCTACTCTGTTCTACCAGAGGTCAAAAGAGCTTCTTTATTCATTAGCCAATAAAAGCAACACATATACAGAAGGATTTTCCACATCATTTCCTCTTTTCTGAAGAATTACAGTTACAACATTTATATCTACTTTGTCTTTCATCTTAACGAAGGAAAACTATAATTATAACTATTTTTCAACTCCATCAAAGACTTCAGAAGGATAGAATATTACCTTCTTCTTATGGGACTCCTAAGAGTAGGAGAGGGAGATATCTCTGACTCTTTTGCTGATGTTTTGGAGCCTATTCCTCATACAGGGTTGCCTTGCCCAGCCTTAATGTAAGGGGAAATGGTTAGTCTTACTGAAACTTAATATGCCATGTTTTGTTGATAACCATTGGAGGCCTGCCCTTTTTTGAACAAAATTGGAGGAGAGGTGGATGTGGGGTTGGGAAAGGAGCAAAGGGAATGTAGGGAGAGGGACTGGGAGGAAAGGAGGAAAGGGAAACCATGGTTAGAATGTAAAATAATAATTATAATTATTACATTTACTACTAATAAGACATTAAAAAGAAATGCAAGTATATAGAGGCTATAATTAAAATCCATTCTTTTGTCTATGATTGGAGGACCAGCCCCAAACAAAGAGCTATAGACAACTAAGGAATCTTGAAGTGGGAGAAAGGAGTGTTCCCCAAGGAAATCCTCCAAATTGGTACCTAATACCAAGTGGTCAGCCTGAAATCACACACACACACACACACACACACACACACAATTATACTTACTGAGAAGGTTGAATTTATATATTTAGGTGTGTGTGTGTGTTTAAGTGAACAATTAAAGAAAAAAGGCCACAAATTTTAGAGAGAGCAAGGGAATGCATAAGAGTGGTTGGAATAAGGAAAAAGAAAGAAGAAAATCATATAATTATATCATAATCTCAAAAAGTGTTTAATAAAAAATGAGAAAAAGAAAAATCTCAATTCATTTGATTGAGAATTTGGAATCTACGAGCCCTGAAGGTGGATGTGTAAGTCAAGGTTTTCAGAGGAGCACACTCATAGAATGAGCATATGTTAAAGGGTATTTATTAGATTGGCTTGAAGGACTCCGTGTAGATACTCTAAAAATGCTGTCCTCAACTAGGAAGGCTGAGATCCTCCCAGTATCACTTGGCCAGTCAGACTAGATGCTTCAGCATCACCAATCTGAAATGAATTACTGGAAGATGCCAGAGAGACATTGGTAATCAGTCCAGATTAGAAGACCAAAGAGTTTGGGTGCTGTTCTTAAGAGAGGACAGTGCCAGCCATGGCAGCAGTAACAGGGTGATGAATGCAGTGGGCGAGCTCACCTGGAGATACAAACACAGGCAGGTAAATGTGTCTGTGTCCTCCTTATTATCAAGCTCAGTGCTTGGCACTTCAGTGAATGAAATTCCACGATGCCTTTTCTTTAATTATTGAGCTATGAAACATATAATGTTACTTTTATGTATATGATTTCAAGACTGACCACTTGGATGACCAAACTGGGTGACCAGTTTGAGGGAAACAAGAAAGTCCCTCACAGGAATTTCCAGAGAGTAAAGTAATCTAATATTCCTGCACAGGCATGTCAGAGACTTACCTTATGAGTGAGTCTAGAGCCTGTCAAGTTGTCAATATTAACTATCATAGTGAGTCTAAGTCTTTGTGAAGACATAGATACCCTAAGAAGCAAAATTTACTTCAAGCACATCAAGGCTGGAATTTGGAAGCTTCTGGACAATGCTGCCCATGTGCAGGAACTAATGATCTGACTTACACATACAGACCTGGCAGCAGCAAAGAAGATAATTCAAGGTCTCTGAGATGGTTTCGTGAGTTCCCAGCCAGATGCTGACTGAGGCTCAAAAACAGAAGGAGCCTCCAAGAAGGATAAACACTTAATGTGTATGTGGGCATGCTTTAAATGAGTGAATGAACAAGCACTTGAATCAGAGAATCACAGCACCAGACAGCTGTCAAAGGCAATATGAAAACTCTAATGCAGAGCTGAGTGATGAAGTCAGTAATAGTCACAAATATACGTTAATAGCAAATGCAGTGAAGAGTGGCAAATTGGAATGAGTAGCTACGGGAGAAGACAATGGCACTGAGTAAATCTATGGACAACTTATGGATAATACAAAAAACATTTTTTGTTTTTTTAATTAACCATTTTTAAATAAACTATCTTTTCTCATTTTACATACCAATCCCAGTTCCTACTTTTTCCTCTCTTCCCACTCCTACCACCTTTCCCCCCATTCCATTCCCCATCCACTCCTCAGAGAGGTTAAGACCCTCTGGGGAGTCTATCAAATCTAGCACATTGCTTTGACACAGGACCAAGGCCCTCTCCACTATATCTAGGCTGAGCAAGGTATCCACCCAAAGAGAAAGGGTTCCTAAAACTCAGTACAAGTAATAGCGATAAATCCTTGTCTCACTGCAAGTGACCCCACAGTCTGTCCCAGTCGTACAACTGTTACCCGCATTAGGAAAGCCTAGTTCAGTCTGATGCTGGTCCCTTCACTGTCCAACCAGAGTCAGTGAGCTCCCATTAGCTCAGGTAAGCTGTTTCAGTGGCTGTCCCTTTCATGGTCTTGATTTCTTTGGTTGTATTCTCACTCCTCCCACTTTGCAACTGGACTTTGGGAGCTCAGTCCAATGTTAATCTGTGCATCTCTGCATCTGCATGTGCATTCCAGTTGCTGGATGAAGGTTCTGTGATGGCATTTAAGATAGTCATCAATCTGAATACAGGGCAAGGCCAGTTCAGGCACTCTCTCCACTGTTGCTTAAGGTCTTAGCTGGGATCATCCTTGTGAATTCCTGGGAATTTCTCTAATGCCAGATTTCTTGCTAGTCCCATAAAGGCTCCCTCAATCAAATATCTCTTTCCTTGCTCTCCCTCTGTGTCCTTCCCCTATTGTAATCATCCATTCCCTCAAATTCTCTTCCCTGCTCACCTTTTCCCCTTCTCCTCCCTTCCATTCTCCTTTATATCTCCACCCCACTCTCTCAAAATTTTCTCAGGAGAGCTTGTATATTTTGTTTTCCCAAGAAGATCTATATATGTTTTTCATAGGGTTTTCTTTGTTACTTAGTTTCTCTGGGGTCAAGGACTATAGGATTATTATCCTTTGCTTTACAGCTAGTATCCATTTATGAGTGAGTAGATATCTGGGTCTGGATTACTTCACTCAGGATGGTTTTATTTAGTTCCATCCATTTGCATGCAAATTTCAAGATTCCATTGTTTTTTATGGCTGAATAGTACTCAATTGTGTAAATGTACCAAATTTTCTCTATTTATTCTTCAGGTGAGGAGCACCTAGGTTGTTTTCAGATTCTGGCTTTTGCAAATAATGCTACTATGAACATAGTTGAGCAAATGTCCTTATAGTATGACTGATCATCCTTTCGGTATATGCCTAAGAGCGGTATTGCTAGGTCTTGAGGTAGGTTGATTCCCAATTTTCTGAGAAACTGCCATACTGATTTCCAAAGTAGTTGTACAAATTTGCATGCCCACCAGCAATGGAGGAGTGTTCCCCTTACTCTACATCTTCTCCAGCATAAGCTGTCACTGGTGTTTTTTATCTTATCTATTCTGACTGGTGAAAGATGGTATCTCAGTAATTTTGATTTGTATTTCCCTGATGACTAAAGATGTTGAACATTTCCTTAAGTGTCTTTCAGCCATTTGAGATTCTTCTGTTGAGAATTCTCTGTTTAGATCTGTACCTCATTTTTAACTGAATTATTTAGTATTTTGATGTTGAGTTTCTTGAGTTCTTTATATATTTTGGAGAGGTATTGGCATGAAAGCAGTCAGGTTGACCAATGGAATCTAATTAAAGACCTGGATATTAATCCACATACCTATTCATACCTGATTTTTGACAAAGAAGCTAAAATTATACAATGGAAAAAAGAAAGCATCTTTAACAAATAATGCTGGCATACCTGGATGTCAGCATGTAGAAAAATGCAAATAGATCTATGTCTATCCACATCCATAAAACTTAAGCCAAATGGATTGAAGACCTCAATTTAAATTCAGATACACTGAACCTGATAGAAGAGAAAGTGGGAAGTAGCCTTCAACACTTCAGCACAGGAGACCACTTCCTGAATATAATACCAGTAGCACAGACACTGAGAGCAACAATAAATAAATGGGACCTCCTGAAACTGAGAAGCTTCTGTAAAGCAAAGGACACACTTAAGACAAAAAGGCAGCCTACTGAATGAGAAAAGATCTTCACCAACCCCATATCAAACAGAAGACTGATATCCAAAAAACATTTAAAAATTTAGATCTACAGAATCAAAATTTATTAGAGCCTGTATTGGTAGAAATTGGTACTTAGAAGTAATACCTTTCAACCTCCATCAAGGCAATTAATTTTGAAAAGTCCTCCCTACTCAAGAAGAGATTGTTTCAATGAGCACTTGTAGTCAGTAGAAGTAGGATAAATGACCTCAAATTATCCAAACCATTATTTAATATACCTTTGTTTAACTGAAAAACAATGGTAAACAATGAGAATTATCATAGCAACTGTGAAACAAATGTCACTAGGAAAGGTAAAATTATTGCATCTCCAAGCAGTAAACCAACAGGCATTAACTGAAGAGTATAGAAAGATCTGGACTTAGGCTCTTTAAGACAAGAATTATTTTATTACTATGAGTAGTAACCTTGTAAAAATTAACACACAGTCTCCCTTTCATTATCACACTCCCCCAGAAATTGGCATATGAATCAAGTTATTAAGAATTGGTGTACACTGATATACAGAGCTACCAAGGTGTTGCTATGTCTTCCCACAGGACCCAAATTTAAAAATGTAGGCTTTAGGTCACCACTTCATTATTTATTGGGACCTCTAATTCAGACCTATTTGTAAGAATTCTGCCCTTGGAAACTGATATGGGCAGATCCTACTGTCTAGACTGTAATGGTAAGACATACGAGTTTGGTATGACTTTGAGAACAGTTCATAGCAAAGGAACTTTAAAGGAACCATTTTCCAGTGTTTTTTAATATAAGACACGTTGATCTTCTCTCTTCTTTGGGGTAGACTACTCTCTCTGGGCATGATTTTGATTTATGTAAACTTGTGCTGGCCTAGAAATTTTCTCTCTTTTTTATAGATATTGTTTGCCTGGTTTGGGCTTTGAATACATGTATTCTTATTAAATCTCCTCTTTGTAGTGTTTCAGTGATTATACTGAAATGACATACACAATTAACAAATTCCTCAGTTTATCAGAAAATTTATTTTCAGGTTGAACAACAAAGTAGGCTTTAAAATGCTTTTACTGCTCATTTTCTCACTGGATACACTATTGCTGCCTAGAGCTTCCGTTGCAATTTGTATGATTTTCAGTTTTAAATCACAAAATGTGCATAATTAGTTGTTTTGCAGACATGTATGAATGTCTACAATTTCTTTGCATTATCCTTTTTAAATGTGGCACTTTATTTTTTCCTTCTAATTAATTGCCTTAGAAATATCCTATTTGAGAAACTTCACACTCCAGTCAGATTTTATGTTTGTAATCATGTCTGTATTTTACCATCATTCTCTGAAAACAGTCTTGTGGGTTACACAAACTTACTGTTTTATTTAAACACTTAGAAAATATTCCTCACATTGCCTCACCGCTCTACTTGTTTACTATCATTGTCATTGTCATTTAGATGCTGTGACCCATACATTTCATATTTTACTTTTAATTTTATAATTGAAACAGCTGGAAGCATAGGAAAGCCCTTTGGGGTTTAGAGTAATAGGGATTCTTTATTGCGTTACGGCACCATTCAGCATATCCCATCTGATTCCATTGGCTGTGTCTGTGGAGATTCTGCCTGTGAGAGTTAAGTTAGTTGGAGAAATACAAATTGTATGAGCACTCTTGGTACTTACTCAGAAAACTGTATTCATTACTAGTGGAGAAGTTCATATTTTAGAGCAATTGTTTTACAATGTCTCTGTGCAGTTGAGTCCATGTCTGGTGGTCAGTAGGCACTAATACTTGGATGTTCAAGGAAGTAAGAATTAATTAGTTCAAAAATCTAAAACAACTGCAAGTCTGAAATTGCAGGAGATTCTACATCCAAGAAGCTGGGCAAAACAATTTCATGGAGTGTTCAGAGCAGTGCAAATGTTGGCTTTTTGAGTAATATGACATCTGTCAGCTATTGGCTAACCTTGGGATGGGACATTTCTCAGGAGTCCTCTCAAACACATGACATAGATACATTAAGTTGCATTATAAATAATAGAGTAAACAAGCTGTTTTTTCATGGAAGCCTTTTTAGTGCTTTCATAAATCACCACATACTCTTACTATTTTCAAGTTTAGCAAGTCTAACACGTTTTGGCATTATATTATAATGATACAATGATAGTAAATGATCCCATAACTGTATCTTAAATGTCTACAAGTTCTTATCCTCCAAAGATTTAGAATCCTGGCTTATTACCATCTATAGATATTTAGCATACCATGTACCTAAAAACTGTAAGGGTAAAAGTCAGATTTCAATAACCTTTCTGTAATAGAGACCAGAAAAATTTCTACTGGTTTCATATGTAAATTAAAGCTAGTATTTGAGGATAAATCAATAACTTCATTTGAAATCACATTCTGATGTTCAAGTTTAAAGAATATTAACTCTTCATGCTTCTAAAATACCAAGTCATAGTCATTTTATAGCCAAATAGAAAAGATGAGAGTTGAAAAAACAGAAAGAATGCTAGGGATATGATAGAACAATAACAGGATAAAATATGATCATAATACATATCTGCATGAAATTTTCAAAACTAAAAATTAAAGTGTTGAAAAATTCCCTTGAGAAATAATGTCATTTAAACTTATCCTTATACAAAGAGGGATACTGAGCCCCAGTGTTTCTGGTTTTCAAAGTGGTGACCCAGTGTCTATGTAATCTTGTCATCTCACTATGTGGTGCTCTAGATAATTATAATTATCCACTGACATCACCACTATCACTGACTCAGAGTCTCTGAAGGTTGATGCAAGAATTAAGTAAGTTATGGATTTAGATCACACAAACTGATATTATCAAAGTGTATAAAATCAATATGGAGGGTTCCAAAGGATTAGAACAAATTAGGTAAGGGGTTAAGGGTCATTCTGAGTGTTCTGCAGATATACAAATATGGGGCACAGTATAGGCCAAAGGTTGTGTGTCTACTGGGCTGGTGTCCAAGTACCTCTACTGAAAATATTCCCTGGTCATAGGAGTGGCCAACCAATGATGATCCAGCATCAGACTCATGCCTCAAAAGTGGACCCACCCCAACACTGTCTAGAGTGCCAGGATCCAGAGGATGGATGGCCCAGAGACCTAAGATAGAACCAAACATGATTGGAGAAAAAATGTCAATGTAATGATGCCTGACGATATCTGCTATGCTCATAGTGACTATCAGGGAGCCTCTGTTCAGTAACTGATAGAAACAGATGCATGGACTCACAGCCAAATACTAGACTGAGTTTAGGAAATCCTGCTGAAGAGAGGAAGGAAGGTTTGTACAAGCCAGTGTGGTCAAGGACATCACAAGAAATCCCACAGAATCAACTAACCTGGGCCCATAGGAGCTCACAGAGTCTAAACCAACATCCAGAAAGTATGCATGGGACCAACCTAAGCCATCTATGTATATGTTACAGTTGGGTAGCTTGATCTACTTGTGAGACCAAGCTCACAAGGAACAGTGACTCCCAATAATGGGACAAGAACTGACCCTCATATTCTAACTGGCTTTTGAGCCTTGTTCCTCATACTGGGTTGCCTCTCCCAGCCTTAATAACTTAGTACTATTGCAACTTGATATGTCATGCTTTTTTGATACCCATGTGAAGGCTGCTCTCTTCTGAACAGAAACAGAGCAGGAATAAATGGAGAGTAGGTGGGAGGAACAAAAGAGAGGAGAGGAGGGAAATGAAAATGTGGTCAGGATGTAAAATAAATAAATAAATTTAATTAAAATGTATTTAATAAAAACAAATATGGGAATCATATGTCTATAAAATAATTGTGTACATATCCATTTTATACACAAACAAGGTAACATATTCCACAGTATATATGCACACACACATATAAATAATGTTTACATTTTTGCCTTTTTAATGCTTGCTGCTGTCTTGAAACTACAATATACATAGAGTTTTTTACTGCATAAGTTTAGAATTAAATAAAAGTACACTGTTCAAACTAAACCTTTTATGTTCTGTAAGATAATTTGTATTTACTGGTTAGAAATAACACAGAGAAATCTCAGGTACTTTTCAGCTGATTTCCTTCAATGGCAGAATCTCAGAATATCATAACCAAAAAATGAATAATATGATGGGTGTTTGGATAGTCAACTTAACAAGATCAGCAATCACCTAGGAAACAAAGCTCTGCATATGCCTGAAAGGAATTATATAGATAGGATTAATTGAGGTGGGGAGACCCACCATGAAAGAGGTTGGCATCATTCTGTGGACTTTCATTCAGGATCGCATAAAAAGGGGAGGCCTGGCTGAGCATAGGCATGTATTGCTCTTGGCTTCTTAACTTTTGATGCCAAATGATGAATTGCTTTAAGCACCTCCTATATGGTTCACTCATCATGGTGAACTGTACCCTTGAACCACAGCCAGACCAGCCTTTGCCTTCCTCAGAATTGTTTCTAGAGTAGCAGTGAAAGTAACTAAGTTAAAAACTGGCTAGAATAAATCCATTGTTCTGATAAACCTGGCCAGAGACTCTTGGGTCCCTGAGAGTGTTTGAGGTAGAATTCAGTATTCTGTCCTAGAAAAATTCTAGAATACTGGAACTAGAATTAGATGGAACACTTCTGTGGGAGCTTGCAGGAATGCTAAGATATAGAGAGCAGCGGCTCTTGGCTCATAAAGTTTCAGAGAGGAACAAGAATGCTATTAGGAACAGGATTGGGAGCATTCATAATATATTTTAGCCAAGAATATGGTTTCATTTGCCTGTATCCTGAGAACATTAGTTAGGCTAACCTAACCTTGAGGGATAATGTATTAATTTGTTTGGCAGAGGAACTTTCAAGGCTCGACAGCATGCAGATGAGGGCATGCTTACAGCTCACTGCTTATCTAGACTGAGAGACAAAAAGAGCAAAATGCTGGTGGAAAGCTATAGACAATGTGAAGGTTGTTAAAGAGGAAAAGAACTCGAACAAATTGAATTTTGCATCCATGGTGTGCCTGAAAAGAAACAGTGGTTCCAAACACTTTGTTCTGTGCTGGGAGAAAGGGAACTATTTATTCTCTGAGAGTGATTACCATCCATCAAAGACTCCAACTTGTGAAAATGCAAACTTATTTGAAAGGAGAGAAACTGAATTGAGAATGCAGAAGATGGAGTTCTCTGATTCTCAAAAACATTCTAGGAAAGTGTTTTTTATCCCAAGGTCAGCAATCAGATACTGATATGGCTGCAACCCAAGGGAAGCACACAGCAATGCTGTAGTGTTGTATTAGTTCACAGACATGAAAGATGTGGGAGCTGGGGTCATGGAATTGGGCTCCATGGTATGTATGGCAGTGGGGGCCAGACAATGTATGCAGGTCATTTCAAAAAGCCCCTAAAAGCCCATTATGTGAAGTTGCCAAGGTGAAGTCTAAGTTATAAAAGTCATGCCAGGCTCTCAGAGAGGACACAACAATGGAACTTGGCTGAGGAAAGCTACATGCCTCGAGTAGACTCCAGAGAACAATTGTAGAGAAGTGGAGTTGCCTAACCCTTTTGGAACCTAGATGATTATATCACAAGTACCAGGAGGCAGGAGTGAAGTGCAGGGTTGATGCTTTCCTGATATATTTCTGTCTTGCTTTGGTTTTGCTGTGGTTATTTCTATCTTTCCTTGCAATGTCTTCATTCCTCCATTTTAGTATAGGAAATTTACTCTTTGACATTATATTACATGTTTTACTGTATAGCAGTTAAAAGTTAAGAGATGGCCTTACATCTCAGATGAGACTTAGACTTCAGACTTTTAAGCAGCTAGAATTGTTAAAGACTATGAGAACTTTTGAAATTAGACTAATTACATTTTTTTCATTCTGAGATGGTTGTGAGATTGGAGAGGCAAGAAGTTTAAATTTGTGGCTTTAAAGTGATGACTTGGCATCCATAAATCTATACAGTCAAAAATTGGGGTACAGGTACAAAGAAAGAATTCTTTAAAAAAAAGAGGTAGAAAATGGCCAATAAAGAGTTTCAATGTTCATTACACAGACTGAGCAAGTTTTATCCATGTCTTTATGAATACACATATACCACCACCACATGACCATCACCACCACTGCTAATAACAACAGATAATGAAAAAGGCCATGAAATTTAGAAAGAGCAAGTAAAATTATTTCAGATGGCTTAGAGGGAAAAGGGGATGGGTGAAATAATGTAAAAATAATAAAATAAACAACTTTTAAAATGAATTTAACTTCAGTAGCTGTCAGGGAATGCAAATCAGAATTACTTTGAGATTCCATCCCACTCTAGTCAGAATGCCCATCAGCAAGAAGCCAAATGACAGTACACACAGGTGTAGAGGTGTGAAATGACAGTCCACACGGGTGTAGAGGTGTGAAATGACAGTCCACACGGGTGTAGAGGTGTGAAATGACAGTCCACACGGGTGTAGAGGTGTGAAATGACAGTACACACGGGTGTAGAGGTGTGAAATGACAGTACACACGGGTGTAGAGGTGTGAAAGAGTGAGCTTAATTCATTGTTAGTTTAAGTACCAACTGATACAGCTCCTATCAGAATCCCGATGGAGATTACTCATGAAGGTAGGAATGGAAGTATCATATGACCCAGATGATCCATTCCTTAGCGCATACTCAGAAAATTTTATAACTTACCAAGATACTTGCTCATCATTGTTTATTGCCAGTCTATTTGCAATGGCTAGGAAATTGAATTAGTGTAGATGTCCACTATTTGATGAATGGATAATTAAAATGTGGTGCATATAAGAAATGAAGTTTTATTTAGCTATAAAGAAAAATTAAAGTTACAGTGAACTAGGTGGAAATGGAGAAAATTACACTAGATGAGATACCCTAAAACAGAAAAACAAGTGGGCTTAAATTAGAGTTCTTGAAGAAGGCAGAAGTCAAGAGAAACGCTATTAGGAGAGTATGCCTTACAGAATGTTGGATAATAAATCATAGGTAATAAGAAAATGAAGTGGGAAACACTATGCATGGAGAGATTTAAGTAGGGAGAGGGTAGAGGGATAGGAGCCACAGAGGGAGGGCAAAAAGGGGAGTGTGAAAAAATTTTCCATATGGAAAGCTATAATATTGCAACCAAACTAAAAAACACAATTTGAAAGTGGGATACCCTGAACTTTGCTTGGTTGGTAAAAGACCCCTCTTTGATACTACGGTTTATTAACATAACCCCCCAGTGCAAAGTGTGGGATACCTCCTTATAAACTGCTGGTGATGGAGACCCCGGAGATATACAGAACACCAAAACTAGCTGGCAAAAAGCCTATTGCTGAAGGTAGTACATATTTTGATTGCAAGGTAAAATGACATCCAGTTGGTAAAAATCTGGGAGTTTCTCTCCTACCAATTAGCTTTCCCAGTATAAGAATATGCTATTCTGGCCACTGAGGGAGAAAGGTATCAATTATCTTACCCAGCCAAGCACTACCAATGATGATACCAACTTGTCAGACAAGATGTATGTACTTGACCGATAGGCACACAATTGTTATGGAAGATCTTACTGGATCTAAACCCAGTCCACAAAAGGGAATCTATACTTTCTCTATAACTGGCTCAAAAGCCCTTGAGAGGACACAATATCGCTGGGGGAACTTTTTATGTTATTTATTATTT
Source organism: Ondatra zibethicus (assembly GCA_004026605.1). Taxonomy (NCBI): domain Eukaryota; kingdom Metazoa; phylum Chordata; class Mammalia; order Rodentia; family Cricetidae; genus Ondatra; species Ondatra zibethicus. The sequence continues at coordinate 12,232 of PVIU01013260.1, read as the reverse complement.
AGCTAAGTTACTAGAGTGTCAAATCCCCTTCTAAATGTAATGTCTATACTCACACATTAGTTCTACTCTTAGCCTTAACCAGGGAAGCTTCCCTTAACAATGAACTGCAAAGAAGGCAGAGATGTAAAAGCTCTGAGAATAAGTAATGATTGAGTATTTCCCCCTAAACAAGACATTTTTGCCATCCTGTCCAAGGTCCAGTGGACACTGAGGATGTGGGACTGGGAAGGCAGTGATAATTGGAATGGGGAAGAGTGAGTATGAAATGCCACCTTTTGAGCAATAGATGTTGATTGCAAGCAAAAAAATAGCAATAGCAGATGACTGCACTGGGCCTATCAACAGCTAGACAGGACGAAAGAGGGATTCAGGAGTTGTAACTGTCACTGTTGAACTACTTTCTACAGATATATTTCGAAAAGTGGGTAGCATTGTCTTCAATTATGTATCCATTGGTGGTCAGTCTAGTCTCCAGTAGATAGCACTAATCCAACAGCTATATACATGATCCTGATTAAATAGGTCACACATGAATAAGAATTGAGGAGTAGAGGTGAACAGAGATGGGGTGAAAATAAGAAAGGGTGAGATGAAGGAGGTACCAGAATACACTATATATACATTAAATTGTTACAGAGTTATGAGGCAAGGAAAGAATTTACAATCCAGTATTATTTTTAAAAAAGGAAAGTGATGGGTTTGGTTGTTTAATTGACAACTTGTAGAGTTATGACGGTTGCTGATGTCAACAGAATCTAAAATAAGCTAGAAGACAAGCCTCTGGACATGCGTGTGAAAGATTGGCTTGATTAGGTTAGCCTGTGAGCACCCCATGAGGCACTATGTATATTAGATAAATTGAGGTGGAAATATCTATCATGGAAGTGAGAGGAACCATTCCCAGGTGTTCCAACTATATAAAATAAATAAAGTTTGCTGAGCACAAGAATTCATTGTTCTCTGCTTTCTAATGGTGGATGCAGTGGAATCAGTTGCCTCAAACTCCTGGTACCTTGATCCCCTTGCCATAATAGCCCAGACCCTTGAACTCCAGGCCAAAATAAATCCTTGTTTCCTTAGGTTTCTTCTGTCAGACTGTGCATTTTTTTTCAGCAACAGTAGCTAAGACAAATAAAATTTATAGTTACTGCTCAAATTATCAAAATTTTCATATAACTGCATCTTTCTCTCTTTGTGTGATTATTTCATGTAATGTTACTGCAAATATAGTTTGGAAAATCCAGTGAAGTCAAGGAAACTATTTTATAAAATTCTCTATGAGCATTTTATTGCTATTAATAATAAGGAATATTCCATCATAGTGATACACTACCATCTGTTTAACTTAATATCCATTAAAGAGCACCTTGATTGGTTTTGATTTTTAGCTATTATAAACAGTGAACATTCATAGACAAATTTTTATGAGAAAATACCTTTCACTTGTCCCGAGGTACACCTGCTGAGTCATATGATAATCACATATTTAGTCTAGAGAAGCAACTGAAAACTGTTTTCCATGGTGGCTATGACATTTTAGATTTTCACCACTGTGTACATGAATGATGATTTTCCTCAAGCATCACTAGAATTGGCTTTTACTACATATACTATTTTTGATTATTGGAACAATGCACAGGATTGTCAAATAATTTCATTTATGCATTCAATGAACACTTAGTGAGCATAATACATGAGTTTAGCCATAAAGAAAAAATACAATCTAGTTTGCAAAATATATTTTATAAACAAGATAAGCAATATATATATGAATAATAAATAACAGAATCTATGATTTGCTGCATTTCTAATGAACTATAAGGACAGCAGTTAAGTGGGGGAAAGAGAAGGAGTCACTGTGGACTGGTATTTAGATTTTAGGAAGGACTGCTCATGGTGGAGACTTTCAAGAAGACAGGCCTTAAGGCTATCTGAAACAAGCACATTGAGGCAAGTGTAAACTTACACTAGAATGCTTTGGTGAGTCTGAGAGACTTAAGGATACTCAGCAGTCTAAAGTGAGATTATGAAGTATGGAAAGGAGCCACTGATCATATGTGACTACATGAATTTAAGTAAATAATTGGGTTATTTTGAGAACTTTACTCATGTTTCCCTAATCGATAAGTAGAAGAATCTGGAAAATATCAGGATATAATAGACAAGAGACAAATAGAATCAAATAATAATGTGTGGAAAGTGGCACTGTGATTAAAGAATAAACTTAAGGTCAGAGCGGTGAACAATCATTTGCTTCAGAGAGGATGTACTGATTGCTATCTGCCTCTGCCAGTTTTCAGCTGAAGACAAAGAATTCAAGTAAGAGATTCTTTTCTCTGAAAACTGCAAGCGAAAAGAACACCCCTCTTTAAGTTCTCTTTTCCTTTATCATCTATCAGCTAGGGTGAACCATGAACAACTGATGTAAACAAAAATCCCTGGACTGTGCAATATATCAGCAATGCGCATGTCACCCATGGTAGTAAGTGGGGTGAAGATCAAGAAGATGTTACACTGTTATACTTTTGCATATAAATTTCAGTTTATCATTATATTCATGTTTATTGAACAGTAAAATTGTATGTATTCATGGTGTAGAGCACAGTTCTTTGACAAATAGGTGCCCACATGTACACGTTTGCAATGGCTAAGATGAGTTAGTCAGTGCATGTGTTACCTCATATGCTTGTCTTATTTCTTTGACAAAACACTTAAAATCTATTATTGTTAATTTTAGGTATACAACATATTATCAAATATATTGCATTTTTCACTACTTTCAAGCTCACAGGAAAGTTGCAAGCATGAAATAAAGAATTCTCTCACCCTTCCATTTAGTATATTACTTATTTATTCCTGCTATAACAAAGTACCTATAACTAGATGACTTACAGAGTTCTCAAGTGTCTGAAATGTAAACATGAATTTGAAATCAAGGTGAAGTAAAGATATAAGTAGGGCTCATTCTTTCTAAGTGCTATAAGGGAGGGAGGCTAGCTCTTGGCCTCTGTCCTTGGTTTATAAACCATAGCTTTCCCTGCATTTCTTCACATTCTTTCTCCTTTTTTCATGACCCTGTGTCCACATTTTCTATTCTTATGAGGATGGAGGGCGTAACACAATAAGTCTGACCCCGATAGCCTCACTTTAATTAGAGCCTCTGAGAAGACCCCAGCCACAAATAAGGGCACACTTTGAGTCATGGGAATTTAGGATTTAAGCTCATGATGCTACTTGGAACACATGGTTCCTTGACATGTATTCCCCTCTTCACTCCTCATTATTGCCATTCATCATTTAGCCATTTGAGAACAGTAATGATACGATGTCACCATGACTCCATAACTCTCCAGTGTGTATTTTCCCCAGCCAAAGATCGTCTCTTGTATTACTTACCCTATGGATTTCCAAAGCAGATATCAGCTTAATGTAACACCAGCATCTTCTTGTGTGCCCCCTGCAAATTTCACACACTGTCTTAACAGGGTGTCATTTGCTGTTCCTGCAACAAAGATCTCAAATGTGTGTGTGTGTGTGTGTGTGTGTGTGTGTGTGTATGTGAGTGTTGTTTTTGTTTTTTGGTCTCCCTTTGAGTTCAAAATATTATTTCTTGGGCTTTTGGGTTTTTCACATTTTAAATACATTATTTATTATCATTTAAATGTATATGTGTATGTATGTCACAAGCATTCATCTATGGAGGCCAGCAAAAGCCGTCAGATCCTATAGAGCAGCAATTTCAGGCCACCTGATATGGGAACAGAAATTGTGTCCTCTGGAAGAACAGTAAGCACTCAATCCCTGAGCCATCTCAGCAACCCTTTTGACAATTTTAAAAAATATTATGCATACATTTATATAGGACAAATTTCAATCAATGTTTATCTCAGTCTTTCCTGTGAGGGGACACGGGTCAGGTCTTCCTGATAGAAAGCAGAGTTTGGACTGTGCTTTTCTAAGAAACCTGATCAACAACAAATGGTATTGACCAGTGCCTATACTGTTCCTGTCTACCTTGGTTACCTGGTCATATTGCTAATGAGCAGATTTCTACTTTGTAACTAATGACCTTGGGCAACAGAATAGATTCTCCCAGGTTACCCAGGGTCTTAGTTTTTCAGCATTCTACCAATTGCCATACCACCCATTCATGACTTCTGTTTCTGTCAACCACAGCTCTGTAATGACTGAGAATTTGTACTTTGGTATCTCGTTTCCTCTACATTTACTGACATAAGAGAAATTTTCCTTTACTTCCTTTGTTGATAGAGTTATTTTCTTGTTTGTTTAGATCAGTATGGAGCTAATTATGATTGATTTAATGGGCTGGTATATGTTATTATTGATATCTATTTTTATTCTTGAATGATTTTGATGCTTGGTCACCTGAATAAGCATCAAATTGCTCATCCCTCCCCATATCTTTCCAAAATACACACTACTCCTCAAATATTTCCTTAACAAGGGTCTCTCTCCTTTTTTTTTTAAAATTCCTTTCATGTGTTGTATGTGTACACATACATGCAGGTGCCTATATAGAGGCTAGAGGATAGTATCAGCTGTCTTGCTCCATGGCTTTCCCTTTGAGTGAAGATCCCTTACTGAAGTCAGAGTCTGTTGTTTGTGCTAGGTTTTGTAGTCAGAAAGTCTCCCTCCTCTCAGAATTAGGGTAGCACTTTCCTTCTACCACACCCAGCCTGGACGCTAGGATCTGACTCCAAGTCACTGTGCTTGCACAGAAGGCACTTTCTCCATGGAGCCCTCCCCCGAGGCTCTTGTAATTCCATATATATTCCTATAGGAATATCTATAGGAATATATTTAGAATCCAAACCTGTGTGCATGTTTAATGAGCTCATTGATATTGTTGTGTCATTTGAACATTTACTGCAAATGGACAAAGATAAGATATATATGTATTAGTAAATGTATGTATTTGAATCTACAAACACCATTTAAATAGGCATACTAGGTTAACATACACATATCAATTCATAGCACCTCCATAGATGTTTGCAAATGTATATATTAGTTCTTATTGTTACAGCTATGTCTATGTAACAGTGTTAATTGTCAAGTCTAGAATCATTTGGAAAATAGACATCTGAGAAAGCATGTGAGGGCTTATCTTAATTAGGTTAATTGAGATGGTAATACTCACTCCATATTATGGGTGAGCAGCACCATTTTATGGGGGTGGACCCTGACCTGAGATACCATTGTGTTCACAGCTTCAACTGTGAAGGAGAAGCCTTAATTATGATGGAGACCCCAACATATTGGAGATTCCAGAGCCATAGGGTATATGCTAAGGGGGGCTTTTGGTGTGGAGGGAAACTGGCCCAAGAGAGATTGTGTGTGATGTATTGTGATGTGGGTGACAGAGAATGAAAGATGGGGTGACTCAGGCCCTTTTGAAGTACAGATTATTCTTCATGAGCTTCACATGCTGCATATGGAGCTGCAAGATTTGATGTTTGTTCAGCTGTATCTTGACTTGACCATTCCCTATGATGTCTTTATTCTTCCTTTTTGGAATAAGAATGTTTACTTTGTGTTATTATATGTTGGAAATATATAACTTTATTTTATTTTATTTTATATGAATCCATACTAAAGAAGTTTTGAACTTTTAAAATACTGGAATTATAAATGACCATGAGGACTCATAAAGCTGGCCTGTATTTTACACGAGGAGACAAGCACGGGACTGTGTAGATAAGGAGTAGAAGGCTACAGCATGAATGTGATGTGTATTTTACACGAGGAGACAAGCACGGGACTGTGTAGATAAGGAGTAGAAGGCTACAGCATGAATGTGATGTGTTTGGCTGTAAAGTAGATGAGGAGTGGAGCTGTGAAAGTCGGTGTTAATTGTCAGCCTGACAAAATCTAGCACTCCTTGCCAGATGGTCCTCGGATCATGTCTGTGAGGGATTTTCTTAAGTGAGTTGAGGAGGAAAGAATTACCCTGAATTTGGGTAACAGTATTTCATGAGCTGGGCCTTAAATTGAATGAAAAGGAGAAAGGAAGCTGAGCAGCAATTATCCTGTACAGTTGCTGATTTTCTGCAGATTTAATGTGATTCTGCCTCAAGCTCCTTCTTCTGGTCTATCTACTGCAGTGATTAACTGTGATCTTGAACTTTGAGTAACCCTGACCTGTGAGCTGAATTAGGGCCATGTCCCTCATTAAGTTGGTTTGTGGGAACATTTCTACCACAGCAAGAGGAAAGGAACTAAGACAATCCATTTTCGTGAATCTAAGTAAACTGTGACTCACAGCCAATCTATAAAATGTGTGGCAACGGCAGTGCATGATTATAGGGCCCAAGCTAAAACACGCAAGGCAGCTTCCATCTTGCTCACTAGGAGTTACAGGAGTCCTAGGATAGGGGTGCAAGAAGATCAACTGCCCTGCAGACTCTAGATGGTTCCAGCACACTGCTCTAGCGCCTCATTCGTATTCATCCCATCTTCTTAGTTGAGGCAACGACATCATCAAGCAGGGACAGTCTGTGCCTGCTGTGCTCACCTAGATCCCTGATGTACAGGACATGTGCAACTAGATTTTGAGATGATTTACCATATAGCAATAAAATACTAGGCCAACTCCCCATTCCAATTCAACACTTCAGTGAACTTTCTAGAGTTCCTTCTTTTTTATGTTTGTAAATCATTTTTCCAACAGCAACAAAACTGTTTCTCATATATCCAAAATATTTACTCGTTTGCTCAACCATTTGACTTATTTGCTTAATGAGGTGACTTCCTAGCCACAAGGCTTCCTCTTCTAGAAGGTTTTAGTTTCTTGTCTGCTAAGTGTTCCACTCCCTCCTCTCAGACACACTCCATAGGCATCAATACTTCTGGTCCAGTTCAGTACACCAATGTCCATATGTTCTCCTCATACCAACTTCCATCTCCTTTGCATGTTTAAGAATAGTAAAGAAAACACAAAAAAGTGAGTTATGAGGGAGGAAGAAAATATAAGTGTTTCTATTTTGTTATAACTACAAGATATTCTGAAGCCAAAATTGGACCACAGTTGGCAAATCATAGCAATACAGATATTATCAGTCTTCTTGGATCCAGTAAAGAACATTGAACCAAAAGCTTATCTCAAGTAGTTTTGCTACGTATTTTCCAAGCTGGATCCTCCACCCTTAGACCATAATCCTTGCTTGAATGAGAACTGAATCCTGTCCCTTGAGAGCTGCTTTTCAGAACCTTTGACTCTTTCCATATTTTCAAGTTGTTTCTAACAGGAAAAAGAAGTACTAGGTGAGCTTAGCATCCTTCTTGGGCAACCTTCCCAAGTAAGGACGAAAGATTACACAATAGTGGCTGGAAATGAGCATTAGAGGAATTCTTCTTATTACACACAAGATTATCCTGTTTTTACAAACTTAAGAGCATCTCCTGAAATGCACACACACTCCAAAAGAAAAGTGTTGTTTACCAAATGTGTTGTCTTTCTTATTAATGCAATACAACTGCATTTTGATCTTGGTTTCTATTTAGGATTCCTGTAAAATTACTCAAATCATTTCCTGCTTATGGCTTTAGGTTTCAGTTTGGCCACGTAAGGATAGTATTTCTTACTTTTCGAAATCGGTATCTTCAGAAAATTATGGAAGAGTTGCTAGATTTTCTAGTGAGTTTAAGTAAAAAGAAAAGGTCTTTGTTCAAATAATTTTTGTCATTGTGCCCTTCGAATTATTAATGTTTAGTTTGTGTTTGTATGCATTCCTGGTGGATGTCAATTCTAGAGAATTTGGATTCTACACCCACCTTTACTAAGGCCAAGATTTCAAGACTTGTCTTTCTTTTTTATTTTATTTTAATCTCTCTCTCTCTCTCTCTCTCTCTCTCTCTCTGTGTGTGTGTGTGTGTGTGTGTGTGTGAGTGTGCATGTGCCCACCTATGTGTGTGTGCATAACGTGTGTGTATGTGCCCAAAGAGAGCAGGTTAAGACGGAAGATTCTTGGGAGCTAAAGTTATGGATAGTTGTGAGATGCCTACAGGGTACTGGGACCCAAATCCAGGCCCTCTGGAGCCACAGCAGGCATTCTTAGTCACTGAATGCCCTGGAGGCTTCTTTTTCTATAGAACTCCTGCAAAGATCGTAATATGTGTGCTAAGAGACTGAAATACTTTGCAAAGATGGTAATATGTGTGCTAAGAGACTGAAATACTTTGGATATTTTCAGCATGAATTCCAATTTAAACTGTCTGGTGAAATTTCCAAAACTATAGACAGTTAGTCTTTTGTCTTTAAACTTAATGAATCAAAAATATACACAGCTGAACCTCATTCATTCGCTGTGTCCAGAATCTTTAATGCAGTTTGCAATGCAGCCATCCCATTCTAGATGGCCCACAGAATGATCTTAAGTAACCTAGTGTATTAGTTACTTTTAATCATACTGGAAAAATAAAACAGACCTAACCAAAGTGACTTAAGGAAGAAATAATTTATTTTAGTTTATAATCTGGGGCAAAATCCAAGATGGTGGGAAAGACACGAGTAAGAAGGTTGAGGCTACTGAACACAATGCCTCTACAGTCAGGAAAAGTAGACATTTCAATACCAGTGTTTAGTGAGAACAGTCAGGCAGAACAGACATTTCAATACCAGTGTTTATTGAGAACATCCAGGAAAACAGATATTTCAAGAGCAGTGTTTAGTGAGATTTGTCTTTTTCATTCAGTATACACTTTACTCCAAAGAACGATGTGATGCTACCTGCATTGAAAATGGGTTTTCTTACTTCAGTTAACCTAATCCAGATAATCTTTTTCAACCATGCCCATCTCTTTGATGATCATAAGGCCTGTCATATTTATAACCAATAGTAATCATGCATGGTAACAAACTGCTGTGCTTTGGGTGATAGATTAGGTTACTGTCAGCCCTTCATCCACTTAGCTACAGGATGCCAGGCAATGTTGTTCACCTTCAATCCCTTTAAATAAACAACATACACTTTGTAGATAACCTCAAAGTTAACTAAGAATCTCCTAGCCAAGATGAGAGTGTATAGTACATGTACATATACACACAGAGAGAAAGACACACACACACACACACACACACACACACACACACACAGATTTCCTTGGGCTGTAATATGCTGATATTGGGCTCAGGACTCAGCACCTCCTTGTCACTGCACTGCTGTAGGCATTACTTCTCCTTAAATTTATATGACAGTGATGGTAAAATTGTTCAGTCCACCCTAGAACTGGTGGACTAGACAGCAAATGAGGGAGGCTCCTCTGAAAGGCTGACAGGCGTGTGCTGTCATAAGGCTCTCTGCTGCTCAGAGTTGTCTCTTTTACTTTTCGCTCACCATCTCTAGCTTACAAGTGCTCTGCACCCAAATACAAGGACACTGAAGCTGTCTGTGCTTTTTAATGTCAGACATGCATATCCAAAGGCTCTTGTCTGGCAGGTTTCACTGCTGTGGGATAATGCTTTTGTATACTGTAAAGACTTGTCACTCACATTAGTTTAATAAAACACTGATTGGCCAGGACTCATCAGACTAAGAGAATTCTGGGAAGAGGAAAGGCAGAGTGTGAGTCACCAGCCAGATGCAGAGTAAAGAAGATGAAAATGTCTTACTGAGAAAAGGGACCAAGACACGTGGCTAAACATAGATAAGAATTATGGGTTAATGAAAGCTAGTTAATAATAAACCCGAGCTAATAGGCCAAACAGCTTGTAATTAATATAAACCTCTGTGTGTTTCCTTGGGATTGAACAACTGTAGAACTAGGTAGGATATCATCCATCTACATTCCACCTTCCTTTGAACAGTTGTGGTGGAAGAATAGCAAATAGACCATCTTGGTTCCTTGTCTGACTTTGTTTTTGTCTCTGCTAAACATGTAAAGTACTCAGCATGGCCTACCTGACATCTGTGGCTCTTGGATCATGTTTGAAGCAGGTCTATAGATGTAGCCCAGTCACTATTTCCTTCTGGAGTTGCTGTTTGTTATTTTGCCTCCTCATAAATAGTCCTGTCTCTTCTTTGGTGAACCAGTCTGTCTCCACCATGATCAACACAGACAGTTGAGAATGAAAGAAAATACACATCAAGAAGAATAGGGAAGGATGCATATATCTACTTGTAACCTGAAGCAGCCTAAGGAGCTTCCCTGATTTTTAGGACATGAATTCTGGTAAAATGAGATTCATAATTCCAATGGGTATAACAATTTCAGGCTGTTAGTATGAAGTAGAGTTGGGGGATAATAAATATATTTTCATATAAATTTTTAATTAACTGAAGAGAAAGTAGGGAGTTAGAAAGACTCACCTGGGTGCATGGATATGGGCTTGTGTTAGAGAATGTCTACCTTAGTTGGAATTACTATTGCTGTGATGAAACAGCTAAAACAACTTGGGGAGGAGAGGATTCATTTTGTTTATACTTCTATATCACAGTTCATCCAATGAAATAATGGTTTGAACTTAAGCAGGGAAAGAACTTGGAGGCACGAACTGATACAAAGGCCATGGGTAGGTGTTCCTTTCTGGCTTGTTCCTCATGACTTGCTCAGCTTACACTTTACGAAAGCCAGGACCACCAGCAATGATGGAACCGTCCACAATGGGGTGAGCCCTCCTTTAAACACTAATTAATAAAATGCCTTGCAAACTTGCTTGTAGTTTGATCTCATGGAAACAATGCCTCAACTGACATTTTCTCCTCTCAGATGACTGCTGTTTGTGTCAAGTCAATATAAAACTAGCTATTACTTTTCTAATAGTCCATACAATTCATCTGGATTTGAAGCTATCATTTTGAAAGGGATACCTTTGAATGTAACCCAGCCCTGTCATTGGAAGCTTCATCTGGCAATAAGAGATGGCCTGTTGAGGTTCCATATCCCTCAATATTAGGAGTCCTCTTGGGATTACCTTCATTAGTTCTGGGAAGTTTCTACTGCACTAGGTTTCCACACCAACTCCCAAATGCACGACAGCTCCAGTCATCTCTCCGCATTTTTTTCTTTCTCTGCTGCATGTCTCTCCCCTCTGGATCCCATCCCTACTCCCATTCCATCCACTGCCAGGCTGCCCATCAAATCTATTCTTTTTTCCTCTTCCAGGGAGACTACATGAGAGGACCTCATCAAATCCTTTCCCTTAGAACTCAGAGAATCCCACAGAAGAGGAGGCAGAAAGATTGTAAGAGTCAGAGGGATGGATGGCACCAGGAGAACAGGACTCTCTGTGTCAACTAAGTAAGATGCACACAAACTCACAGAAACTGAAGCTGCAATTACAGGGCCTACATCACTCTACACCCTGTCCTCTGCATAAATGGTAGATATTAGCTTAGTATTTTTATGGGACTCATGCTTGTGAGAATAAAGGGGTCTCTGACTACTGTTTCTTCACACGTAGAGGGGAATCCCTCATCAGTGTCCAACCTCAATAAGATAGTTTTTGCATCTTCTTAGTATAATTTTGTTTTGTCATGTTTGGTTGTTGTCTCCTGGAAGTCTGTTCTTTTCTAATGAGAGATTTAAAGGGAGTAGATCTGGAGGGGAGAGAAGGGGAGGTCAAAAAGAACTGGGAGGAATAAAAAGAGGGCAAATTATTATCACTGTATATTGAATGGGAAAAGAATCTATTTTCAATAAAAGCAGAAACAAAACAAAAAAGGATGTCAAAGAGCTTAAATGAGGTCATTGAGTGGCTTCTGAGAGGAATCACTCAGGTTTACAATTGATTAATTGATAAGGTAAAGATGGGTATCACAGGAAGGTAGGGTATCCTCGCTCTAAACCAAGCTGACATACGTATGCAGGAGTTACCTGGATTTTTTCTATTTTAGCATAAGATACATATATCTGAAAGGAATCTTGTCTATCAGCTAGACTGCAGGGTGAGGGCTTCTCCCCCTCATATTCCTCTTCTTCTCCCTGTCTTTCTCCTCCTCCTAAACACAATCAGAGACTAACATCTGGGATTCAAATATCTAAAATCTAATACAAAAATCACTATTGCTCGTAGTCATTTAACAATAATCTGGTCCATTCTTCCATTGGGGGCACCTAGGTTGGTTCCAGGTTCTGGCTATTACAAATAATGCTGCTATGAACATAGTTGCACAAATGCTTTTGTAGTATGATTGGGCATCTCTTGGGTATATTCCCAAGAGTGGTATTGCTGGATCCTGAGGTAGGTTGATTCCCAATTTCCTGAGAAACC
>PVIU01013259.1:0-56727 GCA_004026605.1 Ondatra zibethicus | reverse complement strand
GGCTCCGTGGGACAAAGGAGGCCCCCTAGCAGGGGACTCGCCCTTCCCCCAAGGCCTCAGCCCGGGTGGGCCGAGCTCAGGTGCAGCCGGGACAGGGTCCAGATGAATCCGCGGAAGCTGGTTGGGCGAGGATCCCGGTCCCAAAAGCAGGCCTACTGAGGGTTGCCAGCTCCTCTCTGCTCGGCTCCGTGGGACCTGTATTAAATTTTTTATTTATAAAATCAACCTGCCTTGGGTATTTTATCACAGTAATGAAAAATTTGCATGAACTGATATTGTAGTACTTTGTGTTTATCACTTATTAGAACCTACTGAATTCTCTATTCAATCTATGTTAACAAACACCTGGCCACAATGTTATTACTACTAACCTCCGTTTTCAGTGGCTAAGCTGCACACTGGTTAAGGTGCTGCTGAAGACACTGACAGTTACATCTTCAGCCTTCTATAACTTGAATTACCCTTTAATTAAAGCAGTCTTTGATAGTTATTTAGGTGTATCAGACAGTCTATGATACAAGTTGAATCCATTTATAACTTCCTGGGATTTAAAAATTGCTGGACTTTTACACTTTTATAGGAAATTGATGGAGAACTTACACATACTTATTTGTTCCTCAATTTTCACAGAGAGATTTTTGGCAACAGACAAACCTTCCTTTCTACCCAGACAAAATGTGCTCACCAATGCTTCTAAATAATACATTCTGTCTTCTATGAAATGAAATATCTCAACTCTCGATTTAAAGGAAAGTTTGCCTATCTGAATTTAGCTTGATCTAACAGATATAAATTTGTCAGCTATAATCACATTGAAACAATAACACCAATTCCCAAATGTTTTTTCAAGTATGTTTTACTTCCAATGCATTCTGAAAACTTCTAAACTGTTTTCTGATTGGAAAGTCCTCATATTGTAAGGATCCCTTCCCCCAGGGGTGGTTCTGTTGGACAAATAGTTTACATAGAGCTAGCTCACGGAGTCTTTATAACACTACAAACCAATTTCCAAAGGTCAAAGTCAGACATTCTTTGAAACATTGGGCTCCCCTTACTTTACTTTTTTTCTTCAAAGTTAAATTTCCTTGGCTTTTAAAGGAAATTGATGACTATTATCACAATCTCAGTCACGCACGAACTCTTGGCTTGTAGGTGCTTCCTTCTTTAATTCTATTTTCACATCCCATCTATTAATATGATAAAATAGTCTATGGTTTTCACATTGCTTTGATTAGCACCAAACTTTGATTCTCCTTGTGAACCATTAGATATTTTTATGGATAACTATGCCAGCATTCACTTCTGTGGGAGAAAAAAAATATTCCAAAAGCTAAAAGTGGGGAAAATGAGCTTTTGACAGTTGGCACTGTGACAATGATCAGCTGCAGGGGAGGACAGGGTTATGTGCAACACACTGGGAAGAATTCTGAAAGCATTACAGAAGCAACAGTGTGAAGCAAGGCAAGCTCTAAATTAGTCTGGAGGTGAGGGTGAGGCTCGAGGCTTACACACTTGATTTTACCTAAGTGCTCTGTATTAATAGGGTTCTCTAGAGTAACAGAACTTATAGAATGGATCTATCCTTACATATAGAGAGTTGTTTTATTACAATGACTTATTGGCTGTGGTCCATCTAATCCAACAATGACTGTCTATGAATGGAAGGTCCAAGAATCCAGTAGTAGCTCAGTCCACTAGGATGGATGTCTCATCTGGTCATCAGTATACTGGAATCCCAAAGAAGAAGGAGGATCTAATGCCAGTGAAGGAATGGACGTGCTCGTGAGGTAAGAGCTGTAGTAAGAGAGGAGGAGCTGGCTGGTTGCAGTCCTGTCCTGCCTGGCTCCCGTCCGTCCAGCACAGGACTCCTTGTTCCATCCCTCCTGGCCAACTTAACTAACCAATAATTACACAGAAATTGTATTCATTTAAAACACTGCCTGGCCCATTAGTTCTAGCCAGAACTAATTATTGGCTAACTCTCACATCTTTGTTTAACCCATCTCCGTTAATGTGCATCGCCACTTGACTGTGGCTCACCGGCATGAGTCTAATCAGTGTCCATCTCAGACAGGAGAAACATGGCATTGCCTGTCTGTCCTTTTTCCCAGAATTCTGTTCTGTCTACTCCGCCCACCTAAGGGCTGCCCTATCAAAAGGCCAAGGCAGTCTCTTTATTCAACCAATGAAAGCAACAGAAATACAGAAGGACTTCCTACACCAAACTGCAAGCAGGTAAAGAGAAAAAGCTTCCTTTTTGCATGTTCTTAAAGAGGATTCTGCCAGAACGTTGAACCAGTGGATCTTTTCACCTCAAAAGATGTGGAATTAAGGTTTATCTTCTCACCTCAGAGATTTAGATTAGAAGTGGAACTTCCTAATTCAAGTTAGAAAAAGTCCCTCACAGGTATGCTCTACTATTTTAGGATTTTAGTTATTTACAGATGTAGTCAAATTGACAATTAAGAATAGCCATTGTGTGCTTATAATTCTCCTTTTTCTTCTTATGTTGTATTTTATGAAAGAAATATGCTTCTTTAGAACTGGAAAAATTATAAGAATTCAGTCTTCACCTTATTTTTTTGTCTAGTTACTTCTTCCTATCCCTTGGGGTAGCTAGTAGATGTCTTGTTCCTTGATGACAGGGTCATGGCCATATACGTGTTCTTAACCATGAAGCAAAGTGTGTGTACATCAAAGTGACATTTCTGGCATCTGGGATTTTATGCCTTCATTTCCCTGGATACCAAGATGTGCCAAGAAAACTCTGATTATTGCCTTTTCAGGCCAATCTAGGTGGAATATATACTCAGAAGATGTAGAAAGAGGAGATGAATGGCTCCTACCTCTGCTTCATGCTCCTAGAACTTTAAGCCTATACTTCTAGAGACATGAGAATAGAATGTTCTGAGTGCTACAGCATGTTCATTCAGTCTCTAGAGTTGTGCTAGATTCAAGCAGAGTCTGATATCTAATGAGAAGCAAGTTATAGAACAATAAGGCTCAAGCTTCGGAGAATACTTCTGAAGCAGTTGACAATCACACAATCATTTATTGTTTCTGACCCAATGAGTTGAGACTCTGAAAGAACCAAAATACATTCTGCATGTTTCTGCCAACTATGCTTGGGGCTGAGCCTGCTGTGTACTTAGGGGAAACCACAAGATGCTAACTAGATTCTGTGTGGTGAGCTTAGGCTAAAGTAGTAACACTTTGAGGCAACTGGTGGCTTTTAGCCCTGGAATCTTGGATTCTCAACACTTGAGGCAATTGGTAGAGTTGAGAATCATTGCCTTTCTCTGCAGAATACTGATTGTTTTGGGGGATGAGATTATATAGTGTTGCAGGAGAGAGGCTTGTTGGTTCCTGGCCGCCCTGCTAGCTTAGCCCCGAAATAACCACACAGAAACTCTACTAATTAAATCACTGCTTGGCCCATTAGCTCTAGGTTGGATAACTCTTACATCTTAATTTAACCCATTTCTCTTAAACTGTATAACACCACGAGGTCATGGCCTACCAGCAAAGTTTCAGCACTTCTCTCTCTGGCAGTGGATCCATGGCATCTCTCTGACTCTGCCCTTCTTCCTCCCAGCATTCAGTTCCATCTTCCCCACCTACCTAAGTTCTGCACTATCAACAGGCCAAGGCAGTTTCTTTATTCATTAATGGTAATCACAGTACACAGAGGGCACTCCTACATCAATATAGGAATATAGAAAGAGCAGAAAACCCATGACAGATTGTATAATTATACCAGAGAGTGTAAAGTTGAGGTGAGGAATGAGCAATTTTGAGATTTGATTTATTGGTCTTTTCCTGATGAAAATGAATCAAAATGATTTGATTTCCAGTTCCCTTTGACATCTCTCTGAAGCTTTGATATGATGAGAGTTTATTAGAGTAGTCAGTTTTTCCAAGATGAAAGAAGTCAGAGTTCTTCTTTTCAAAGAGCAGAGTAACTCCTTGTTGAACTTGGGCCACCCGGATGGTTCACAATTCAGAACTACGTTTTGAACTTCATTTTCTCATATTTTCTCTATGACAATGGTTGGAATTAGAAAATATGTATTGAGGGGGTATTGAGATGGCTAAGTGTGTAAAAGCAGATTTTCCTATGCGTCTAGAAGACTCAAGATGGATTCCCAGAGCCCACACCCATAAGCCCATCACTACCTGTAACCATGGCTCCAGGTGTCCCTGTGTCTCTACCTCAGTGGGCATCTGCACACGTGTGCATACACCCACACAGAACCTTCCCTCACATGCACACAATTAAATTAAAAAAAAATTTAGAGGATGAAAAAAAAAAGCAAGGCTTAAGTTTGATATTGAGTTTCTGGCGAACTTGTTGCACTGAATTTTGCTCTATGGATTAGGTCCCAAAGCTTCAGGCTAGCCTGAATCTCCACTCCTCCACATACATACCTCAGATGCCCTCCCACCCTAGGATCAGCTTTCTCACTGGTAATATCCTGCCCAACCCCATTCATCATGTTCACACCAATGTCCAGGAAGAGAAGAACAACATCAGAAAGTTTAATTTTCAGTGCTGGCTTGTGCCCTGGGGATTTTTACAATCAGGACCTGAGAGAATGACCTATTTTGGGGCGAACATTTGTACTTAACTGTAATTATTTTCCATTAAAAACCCTATTATCTCAGTTACTCGTTTTGGTTGACTAGCTCTTCTGTATTTATCTCCTCCTACTTCACCTACAGAATAATTTCCACAGAAGAAAAGAAACATTGTATTTTGGGTATGATAATTGGTAATTATATGGTTCTTTTCTCCTGGTTCCCCGTGTGCTTTCAACATAGCACTGGGACTAAGCCATGAGCTCAGAGCGCCACTCAGCACAGTTTGTTGATCAATAGACTTCCACGAGCATCCTCCTTCACTTGACAGCACTACTTTTTCCTCTCAGCGGGACTCCAGTCCTATTCCAGAGCCGAAATGAGGCAAGAATATTCTCTCCCTGACTCAAAGCTTATAACCTGGTTTTAGTTTAAAACGAGTCATCCTCCAATGGGAGGAAACAGTATTAAAAGGGGCTCGGGTCCCAGGGATAGGTGTTGGAAACTCTCAGCTGGTGTTCAGAGTCTCAGCAGACTTTGATCACTGTAACTCTGATCAGGGGCAGCAGGAGGGTGTGGGCAGGCTGTGGTGTGGTCTGCAGAATTGTATCATCTTTCCTCAACACATGGGACACAGGGTACAGGACAGGCTACTTGGTCATTGTCGTACCCATATCTTAGTCAAAATGCACTCTGCTAAATTCCTTTCCAAGATGGAATTCCCTTTCTCCTACTTCATCTTTCTGCCTTCAGTTAGGATCTGTCCTTGTATCATGCCAAATCCAGAGCCATATGTGTAGGACCCTGCCATGATAAGCTCAACAGAGGCCCAAGTCTCAGCAGTTTACCCTGAGGCAATACCTGGTTGGAAGAAAGACCACAAACTGAGAGTACCCAGGCACCAGCCAGAAATAGACTATCCAAAGGAAATTTCTAACCTTCCCACTGTTGTAGATAGAATCACCTGCCAGCACACATTCACCAGGACACCCCTAGACAAATGTCAGCCAGGGGTCCTGAACCTTAGAAATCCCTCACCCCCAGCTTTGCTACTATAAAAACCCAACTCTAACTGAGCTCGCTGCTCTCTGATCACTCCAATACATTGGACACACGGAGACGCCAAGTTTGCAAACTTGTGTAAGAATAAAGGCTCTTTGCTTTTACATACAGGACTCGGTCTCCTAGTTGGTTCTGGGGGAACTCCGTGATCTGGGCATAACAATATGCAGCATCCACTCCAGTACAAAATTATTTCTACTTCCTTGTACAGGATCTAGCTGCTCCAAGATAGTCTATTGCTCAGGAAAGGTCCCTCCCTTACCTTAGAAAGGGTAGAAATACTTAGTTCATCAAGAACTATGTCTCCTATGATCATGAGCTATGGCCAGAGAGTTTCTGGGGCTGGGGATAGGAACACACATGTCTAGTAAATGCTTCAGCAATTCTGACTTTCAAATCAGATAGAAGGAGTGTGGAGGTAAGAGCAGTCTTGGAAGTAACTCCTAAGAAACAAGAATAGATAAGTGATATAAAGTTTTGAAGCGATATGTCTGGGAAAAAACTTCAGGTGGACAGCAGTTCCAGGCCAGAGCTGATGAGAAAGCTGGTTTGTGGTTAGACTAATGCTGTCCACGGAGATATGCCAGCAAGGTCTGGTACTCACAGGCTAACCACTTCTTTCTGGAAAGAAGTAGAGACTTCATGTTTCTATTACCCCTAGTGTGTCTGAAGGCTTAAAATGGTAAACCATGTCTAGGCAGAAGCTCAAGCAGATGGGTTTGTGTTGATTTTCATCTAAGCCCAGTGATCTCTCCAGGCTTAAAATGCCTCCTTCCTACACTATGGTCAATCCTGACAATCTGTCCAACTGTTCTCCCTGGGCTGGGGAGAGGACTAAGGAAGACAAAGGGGAAGACTGGGTGTGTTAATGTTCAAGGCTGCAGGAAAACTGCCCTCAGGCTACAGGAGAGGTGGCTCAGCAGTAAGTAAAGGAGTTTACTGGTCTTGCACAGGACCCAGGTTCTATTCCCAGAGCCTACACCAGGTGATCTATAAACACCTCCCTCTACCTCCAGTACTAGGGTATACCATACTCTCTGGCCTCCTCAATCTCCTGAACATACAGAGTGTGTACAAACTCATGCAAGCATACACACACATATATAACTAAAAGTAATTAAGTCAAATATTTTAAAAACCCCACTCAGCCATATTTTGAAAACTGTTCTAGAATCTATATTTGTACAAGATTAAAAGGCAGATAGGGCTGCAGAGTTGGCTTATCTGTTAAAGTGATTGCCTCACAGCGTGGGGACTGAGCTTGATTCCCCCAAATGAATGTAAAAGTTATTGTTGTGGTAGTGAGTGCCTATAAACCCAGGACTGAGGAAGAGGGATCAGTATCAGTGGATCCCTGGGCTCACTGACCAGCCAATCAAGCTGAATTGGTGAGTTCTAGGCCAATGAGAAACCATGGCCCATAAGAGGTAGACTTACGTATTTCAGAGTGACACCCAAAGCTGCCCTCTGTCCTTCATTTGTATGTGCACACATGTACTACTGTGTGCTTGCATGCACACACACACAGGCACATACACATATCATACACACACATGTTGTGGAATATATTAGTTTAAGATGTGTTACATTCTTTTATGCGGTGGAACGTTTGTTTAATGATGCAAAGATGGGTTGCATTCTTTTATGTTGTGTTTGTTTAACTCTGTAAATCTGTGTTACTTTGCCTGCCTAAAACACCTGATTGGTCTAATAAAGGGCTGACTTACAAATAGGTAGGCAGGAGAAAGGATAGGCAAGACTCCCAGGAAGAGAAAATAAATTGGAGAAGAAAGCTAGGGAAGAAGAATGTGGAGTAAAAAAAGAGGTGAGGAGGATGCCAGGGGTCAGCCACACAGCCACACAGCCAGCCAAGAAGTCAGAAGGAAAGAAAGATACATAGAATAAAGAAAGGTAAAAAGCCCAAAGGCAAAGTGTTGTTGAAGAGAAGCAGGATAATTTAAGTCAGTAAAGCTGGCTAGAAACAAGCCAAACTAAGGCTGGGCATTCATAAGTAACAATAAACCTCCGTGTACTTATTTGGGAGCTGGGTGGCAGGCCCCCAATGAGTAAAAATAGACAAACACACACACACATGCACACACCAAAGGAATAAAAAGTTTAGCTCAAGTTCCATCAACATGAGTTTTTCGTTTTTGTTTTTTTCCATTGCTGGGGATGGAACCCAGGGCCTTCCGCAGACCAGAAAAGAGCTCAATCATTAAGCTTCATCCCAGGGCCTGATGTGGGAGTTTAAGAACGCATGGTGGAGACTAATCACACAAAAAAGAAAAAGAAAAAAATGGCCTGAACTATTTATAACTTACTTCCATTAGCTTTTATTTTGTTTAATTTATGAATTAAACTAGACATTTAAGATGATAAATGACACTGAAGTGGTCTTCCTAAAAATGTTGCTATTTATTACTATTTGAGGAGAAAACTGGAGAATTCTAAAACAACTGTTAGCTCTTTTGTAACCAAAACCTTGAGGATTCTCTGCTGATCACATTCTGGACTTTGAGAAGCTCTTGGTATTGTGGGAAAGAACAGCAAGCACAGACAAGAGTCTTGCCCATGAATGGAAATGAGTTTTACATCAGAGCTCTCTGTTGATGGAGGTGTTTCTTTCAACTCACAGGCAGCTGTAACATTTACCCAACGGACCAACTAATGTATTAATGCAGGCTAAAAGTGCACCTGCCGTCATTTTAGATATGGAAACTTTACTGACAAAATTGTATTGAAAATTATTTTGTCTTAAAAATAATCATATATGCCAGGTGGTGGTGGCTCATGCCTTTAATCCCAGCACTGCAGAGGCAGAGGCAGGCAGATTTCAGTCAGTTCAAGGCCAGCCTATTCTACTAAGTGAGTTTCAGGACAGCCAGGACTGTTCCACAGAGAAACTCTGTCTCCAAAACCAATATAAATATATACATATATGTGTGTGTGTATGTATCTCATATACTTTAAAGAATTTTTCCCTGTAAGCTTGTTTTTCCAGAAGCAGTACTAATAGTTTCCAACATACATTCACTATATCAGAATATATTTCCACCCAAACTGAAGTTTTACCAATGCTGAAGCAGCTGGATTCATATTAGCACGGCTAAATTAGGGTTTCAGTGAAATCAGTGTAAACAAAACTCTAAATTCACATACCTAAGAGGAACTCGGTTGACAAACAATTGAAATGTGTGTCTCGTTTTGGTAAACACGAGTTGATTCCCATGTTCTCTTAAATTACGATAATTATAGGCACTTTCCTCCAAAGACTATGTTTTCATGGTTGCTATCTCATCTGTTACTGTAATGTTGCTGTGAGGGACAGGTGTAACAGCCTTCAATTTACGGATAAAGAAAGTGAGGCACAGATGGCCACCTTTGCCTACAGAGAAGTTGGACTACCATGCTGGCGTCTACGGTGCTGATGTTGAAGTATTTGCTTGAGTGGGAGGGCGAAAATATATAATGCTTGGCAAATGGTCATTGTCCCTTGACTTGCTTGACTGACACCTTTCCCTGCTTGTTTCAGAAATGTATAGAATTGGTCAGATTTTACCAGGTCATCCATCCTGGTTAGGCAAAGCTTCTGCACTTTGCCTCCTACCTTCTAGTGTGAAATGAACTGATAAAGGGACCAGCAGCAGCATCCACCATTAATCCCCAAAGAGAGTTTTCCCCAGAACTAGGATTGAAGTGGTTATCTCCATTTGCCCCAGTGGATCACTAAAGGAATCACATTAGTAGTCTCTGCATCAATTTATCTGTTGACTTTTATTATCAGCAGGGGCTGGCCTGGTCCAGGTGGGCAAAAGTACCGAAGACGATGGGGAGCAATGCTACAGTGTCCTTAGGCATACTCAGTGAAACATGGGGGCGAGCAACAGGTGGGGATAACAGCACAGAGGTATCTGTTATCTACACAGACTGCTCTAAATCTCGCAAGCTTCATGCACAGCTACCTATTTGTTGTGGTTCTGTATTTTGAATCGAGTTTAGCTGGGCAGCCTCTGCCTTGGTTTAGGGATTCCTTGATCAAGTGATTTCAACCGGTGTCTTGCCTGAGGCTATATGATTTAAGAGGGCCTCCACTCCGTGTGTGCCTGGAAGTTAACCAAGGCTGGCTGCTGGAGCTTTTTGCTCTTCTCTTGTGCCCTCTTCAGCCAAATAGCCTGTCCTTAGTTTGAAGTACATCAGTATCTCACAAACATATCCCACAAGCACTTGCAGGTTTTTGCTGGGATCAAATTAGCAAGACACATCTTGACACGGAGCCAGCGTGGGAGGGGGTTACACTGAGGCACTGGAAGACTGAGCTATTAGCTCCTTTCAGTAATAATTCACACAGCAAGCAACACAGTAGCTATTGCTGCCGTACTTCAGGGATGATGAGATGGACAGTATTACAAAGCTGGGTTCTGCCTGCCTCTCACATAAACTAGATGCATCCTTGTACCTGAAGTTTTCCTTCCCTCCTAGGGAAAAGGCTATATCACCACCCCCTTTCTTGAGTTTGTAGAGTTAATGTCCATAGAGTATCTTAGAAAGCCTGTGTAAAGATATTGTGTACTATTTATATAGAGTACAAAATGCAGATGCCACACTCTGGGATTTTCCCACTGGGGAAGATGGGCAGATACTGAAAACAGTATCGATGACAGCAAAACTTACAGTCCTTCTGGGATTTCATAAATGGTTTACAGATGAGGTATGTTATAGGGCTCAACAGGAAAAATCCCTTTCCTTGGGAAAACCAGGACACATTTATGAGCATCACAGAAGAGAGCATCGAGAAGTGAGTAATGAGCAGCAATGGCTCATTCTCTCCTAGAAAATTTAAAGAACATTTCTTAGAAATTAATTTCATTGCTTTCCACTAATACCAATAACTTAACTGTATATCTATGAATATTTAGCTTATTTATTATTCTATCTTAAGCCATGCACCAGTAAAGATTTCCACATGTAATTCATTGTTAGTGATTCCTTTTAAGTGGACTCCCAAAGATGGAATAATTAAATGGAAGAACACAGGGATCCTTATTTAAAACCATTTAACACAATCTTGTAACACAAAATAGCACAATAGTTTTAATATTTTATTTTTTACAATGAGTTTTTCAAATAACATATTTTGTGTTTGTTCATAGTTATTTTTTTGTGATTTCCACTCTGATGCTGTACATCAACTATTCAACTATTTTCCCAAAATGTGTTGTCGAAATTCACATTTATTTACTTCAGGTTTTAAAAATATTTTTATATGCCCTTGGAGTTTGCTTTGATATGTGGAGTATCTCAAAGTCTAACCGCTTGTATGTGTTTGGGCCTACACACATGCTTCTGCCTACATATGCACACAGTTGATATCATCCATGATATTTATTGACTACTTTGGTAAGTGAATGGAATATGCTCAGAGAGTCAATATAGATCACATGGTCACAGGACGTCTAAGAAGAGCGCACATTCAGCCAACTTCTTTCTAGCATAAACTTAGGTTCAATTCACACAGACTGTCTATTCTTACAAGCAGAATTAGAAAATTGGTTGGTAAAAGCGATGTGTTGGTTAAAGTCCACGAAGAAGCATGAGACAAGCAGGGCAGGTGTGCGCCAAAGGCTGTTCTTCTCTCAGAACTGGAGATTGTTAGGGTGCAAAGTGTTGCAAAGGGCTCAACACCAGTACCATGCTGTGCTGAAGGCAGGCCAAGTGCTTTGACCTGCTTCTGTGCTGGCCCATTCTGCACACTGATGCTCAGATTAAGGGCATCCTGTGACTTTGTTCCTCTTTATAACTGCTCATGGTCTCAGAAATATCATCACTTCCATCCCTACTTCATAACTTGGAAAGCTCAAAAGCAGGGACCTGTGCTCTGAGTGCTGGACTCTCTGTGAGTCTGGGGTCTTGTTCTAGTGACTTTGAAAACGCAAAAACCAAAAAAAGCGATTAGAAATGGGTGAGCATGAGAACAGGGAGATCCATTAGCGAGGGGTGCGAGGTGGGTCAGGATGTGTTAACAAGATGCACAGGAGCTAGAACAAACAGGACTGGGGGATAAACGTGCATGAGGGGGCAAGAATGAGCCTGTACAATGACAGGTTTCTGGGTGTGGCTCAGCAAGAACTTTAAGAATTTAAACATACCACCATGAGAGGTGTCAAATGAAGAACTGCTTATGGATCCTGACGCTGAGCAGGTGTGAGTTGGGGAGGAAGCAGAAATTGTTCTTCTTAAACACAGAGATGAAGAATTGAAGTGAGATAATGTTAATGAGTTTTGTGTTGGCCACAAAGCCACAAGGTATTGACAAACAAGATTAGGAGAAATCTTAGCTCTCTCTCTCTTGGTGCATCTCTCATCATGAAGTAAGGATTTGCATGGCACTATCCTAGATACACAAGAGCTTCAAAAGAAAGATGGCTTGGTATTGTTTGCCCAGTAGGTGGAACACTCCAGAATTCTTCACCTGGGGGAAAGTAGTTTTCCTTCATGTGTATGGGATGCATTCAGGACTCCCAATAGATGGCTGAAATCATGGACAGTATTTTACCCTAGCTTGTGGGCATCTCTATACATCATTTTCATGAATAATGATTGAGTTTGGAGGACCCAGCCCACTCTGGGTGGTGTCACCCCTGGGCAGGTGGTATTGTTATATAAGAAAGCAAGCTGAGCTTGCCCATTATGAACAAGCGAGTAAGTAGTGCTGTTCCAGGGTCCCTGCTTCAGTTGCTGCCTCCAGATTCCTGTCTCAAATTTCTGCCCTGATTTCCCTTCACGATAGGTTGTGACCAGGGACAAGGAAGCTAAATAAATCCTTCACCCCCAAGTTGCTTTGGGACATGGTGTTTACCACAACAATGAGAAGCAACAGAGGACACCAATATATCATAAAAATAATAAAATATCATGTGAATATGGTATTATCCTCTCAAAATATCTACTTTGCCACACTTACCTGTTTTGTGCTAATGTGAGATGATGAAATGCCTAAGTGAGAAGTTGAAGTGTGGCAAATGACATCGGGTTACTGTGTGGATGTCAACTGGACATATTTCTATGATACTGCAGTCATCAGAACCAGAAATACAAGCCATCTATGGAATGACTGCCAGGCAGGTAGTGCATTTGGCAAGAATATATGGGGCACGTAGATGATTTCTCTTCTTGGTGGGCTAGCATCATTATGGTATTCCTGCATGCTCCTTAGGACAATGTACAATTAAGAACCTATGAATTGTTTATCTCTTGGATTTTTAACCATATTTGATACTGTAGATGAGTATGATTATACCATGAACAAAGGAGGTAGAAATAAAACCTAATGGCAAGGGATAAATTATTGTTCTCTCAGCAGTTTGTGGAATATCTGTGAAAATTGTCTATGTACAACCAGGATATAAAAATGTAGAGTTGATATAAAAGTTAGAATTACTGCTTGCTTAAGCAGTAATTTCCCCACAACAAAAACCTGGCGAGAGTTAGAATTGTTGAAATAGTCAATACAGTATTTAGATTTGATTCCTGATCCATCACCATTTAGCACAGTAAGAGGCTGTAGCATTACCTTAATGAACATTGGCAAAGAGTTTCTAACAGAGCCCGCTTTGCCTTTAGAGAGGAAATATCTACACCTTAGCTGTAATCTCAGAGAGTAGTGTATGATCTTAACCAAAGGAGGAAAACATAGCTTATGATGAATTCATCTGAAAAATCACATGCACGTTTGCTCATCAGAGTCAGGACAGCAAGGTTCTGCAGAGAAAAAAAAACCAATAAATGATTTTAACAGTAAATAAGTCATCCCCAAGGCATCAGGAATTTAAGAATAAGCTAATTGTCCTCCCAGGCAAATTAGGGTGCTCTGTCCATGCTGTAGACCTGTAGAGTATGTGAAAGAAAGAGGACAGGGCGGTCCAGGTTCTCAGTGGCTCTCACCAGGAATTGACATATGATGTAAGTCTCTTCCCTTCAGACTCCTTTCGCCCAAATCCAGAATTAGTATCCTTGAGCTAAGTGCTCCAGAAGGTGGAAAGAGATGTGAGTATGGCACCTGAGGAAAGTTTGGCCATGAGAGCAGTCAAGGGCATGCCCCAGCAGAACAGATGAGGGGCTGGCAAAGCACAAATGGGTCAAGGGGCATGGGGTGAGGAGGGAGATGGCTGGACCGGTGTGCATCAGTGGGATAGGCCCCCTCCTGGGGAAAAGGGACAGATACGAGTTCACTGTGGCTAATGTCGGGGCTTTAAAGACTCTCACTAAAAATGTGAGGTAGAGAGGTATTTAAACAGCTGGGGATGGTGGAGGCGGCTCACTGTTGTCTTTACACACATCTCTGGTTGTTATTTGGGATGGAACAGATTTTGATGTTTAAATTGAAAATAGAGTCTTTAAAATACTATACATTCTGATTATAGTTTCCCCTCTCACAAATCCTCCCCACTTCCTTCCCCATACAACTCCATACTTTTACTATCTATCATTGATGTATAAATAGGTATCTGTAATGATAATAGTAATAGTAATTAGTAATAATAATGGATAAAATAGAAACACAAAAAATAGTACAAAACAAACAAACAGAACCAAAAGCTCAAGAAACACACACACACACATTTACACACACAGAAATCCCATAAAAACATAAATGCCATAGAAACCATAGCATATGTACACACACACACACACATATATATATATACATATATATATATATACTATAAGAAAAATGAAACAAGAAACAAAACAAAACAACCTTGACATAGCATTATGAGACAATGAACCTCCAAAATTACCAGCAATTTTTTATTTTTTGGCAATCTACTGCTGGGCATGGGGACTGGCTAAGAATGGTTTGTATCCCCAGTGAGACTCATTTGTGAGCAGTTATCAACTGGAGATTGCTTCTGGATTATGAATGGGTCTTTTTTGTCCTCTTCTTTCAGGACTGGAACCCCATCTGGTCCAGAGAGGTACAGGCCCTGCCCATGCTGCTACAGCCTCCGTGAGTTCCTGTGTTCATCAGTCCTGCTGTGTTTTGAAGGCCTTGTGTCCTTGGTGTCCTCCATCCCCTCTGGCTTCTACAATCCTTCCACCTCTTCTTCCACAGGACTCTTTGAGGCCCAAGGGGAGAGAATTGATGGAGACATCCCTTTTAGGACTCAGTGTTCTGAGGTCTTTCATTCTCTGCACATTGTACAGTTGTGGGTCTTTTTGCTTATTTCTATCTGTAGTAGGAAGACATTTCTCTGATGACATCTCAGCTGATACATGAGTATAGCAGAATGTCATTAGGAGTCATTTTATTGCTGTGTCCCTATAGAGGAACAGTAGTATTTGGTTTTCTGCTACGTCCCTGGATGTGTGTTTTCAGGTTATTGGACACCAGAGCAGTGTTAGGGGTATATCCCATCTCATAGAGTGGGCCTAAAATTCAATCAGATATTGGTTAGTTATTCCCACAAGCTTTGTGTCAATATTCCACTAGTGCATCTTGCCAGCAGGTCACATTGTAGATCAAAGGGTTTGTAGCTGTGTTGGTGTTTATATTTCTACATTTGTAGCATACCTTCCAATACTATGAACACTAGTCTGTAGGGAAGAAGGCTTTTGGTAGGTTCCCGTTTGACCATGTTCAATGAGTTATGTATGTATTGCCTTTAGTACTAGGGCCTTATCTGTTTGTGGAGAGCAACCTATAGTCTTTGCAACAGCCTGGATTGTTTGGTTTTCTTCTGTGAACCCTTTGGCTTATTATTTGTTTTGATGTAATAAAATTCCAGGGACTGAAAGTTTCATTTGGTAATGAGAGATGTCCAGCTGAAGTTCCATCCACCTTAATATTTGGCATATTTGGCAGTTCCATTAAGGTTACCTTCATATATGCATCTACTGTATTGGGGTATTGGGTTTTCATTCAACTGCTTAAATGGTCCTTAGTTTTAGCTGTCTCTCTTGTATTCTCTCCTTCACTCCCTCTCTCCTTTCTTTCTCCATTTGATCCTCCCATTCAAGCCCCCATCAACCCATAACTATATATTCTATTCCTAGGATGATCAACTTTCCCCCACCAGCCCCTCACTATGTTCACAACCTTTGTGTTTCTATGGACATAGCCTGATTTTTTAAGATTTAACAACTAACATCCACATGTAAGTGAATGCATACTTTGTCTTCCTAGATTCAGTTTCCTCCTTGGAATGCACTTTTTTTTCTAACTCTATCTATTTATTTACAAATTTCATCTCTATGCAAATGAATAATATTCAATTATGTAAATGTACATTTTTCTTTACCAATTTATCCATTAATGAGTATCTAGTCTGTTTCTACTATCTGGCTATTATAAACAGCAGCATTGAACATTTTGAGCAAGTGTCTCTGTAGCATGATCTAGAGTCTTTGAGTATACGCCAAATAATGATATATCTAGCTCGATCTTGGGCTAGATCTATTCCCTGATTCTTGAGGAAACTTCACATTGATTTTTGTAGTGGCTGTACAAGTTTGCACTGCCACCAGCAATGGAAGAATGTTCTCTTTACCCACATCCTCACTAGCATGAGCTGTCATGTTTTTTTATTATCTTGGCCATTCAATTTCATATAAGATGGAATTTCAGAGTAGTTTTGATTTGTATTTCTCTGATGATTAAAGATGTTGAACTTTCTTTGAAGCGCTTTTTTACCATTTGTATTTCCTCTTTTGAGAATTCTCTGTTTAGAATTTTACCATATTTTTAAATTGGGTGTTTGTTTACTTGGTATCTAGTTCCTTGAGTTCTTTGTATATTTTAGACTTAGCTCTCTATTAGATGTTTTTGCTTAATTTTTTTCTCATTTTAAGCTGCCTCTTTGTTTGAATGATACAGAAGCCTTTCAATTTCATAAGACCCTATTTTGTTAATTGTTATATTTAGTTCCCGTGCTGTTGGTATTCTGTTCAGAAAGTCTTTTCCTGTGCCAGTCAGTTCAAGACTATACCCTATTTTTCTTCTATGATATTCAATATTCAATATGGCTTTATATTGAGGTCTTTGATAAATTTAGAATTGAGTTTTATACAAGGTGATAAGTATGAATCTATTTGGAATTTTTTTACATGCAGTTATCCAATTTGGCCAGCGCCATTTGTTGAAAATGCTGTTTTTATTTATTTCTTTGCTTGTTTCCAGTGAGTATTTCTGGTGTCTTTATCAAAAACTAACTGTTCATAGATATGTTGATTTATGTTTATGTCTTCAATTCAATTCCATTGACTAATGTGTGTCTGTTTCATGCCAAACCATAATTTTTTTTTTATTAATAATGCTCTGTAGTACAATTTGAGGTTGGGAATGGTGATATCTCTAGCAGTTCTTTAATTATTCAATTATTCATGAGTACAGTTTTTTTTGTTTTTTGTTTTGCTTCCTTAGATTCCCTGGATTTCTTTGGTATCTATTGTTATGTCTCTCTTTGTCTCTAATTTTTTTAATTTGGATCTTCTCTCACCAACTTTAGTTCTTTTGGCTAAGGGCTTACTAATCTCATTTATTTTTTCAAAGAACAAATTCTTTGTTTCATTGATTCTTGTATTTTTTCATTTCTATTTTATTGATTACAGCCTTGAGTTCATGTGTTACTGTCTACTCTTTTTGGGCATTATTTCTTTTTCCTTTTTTTTTTCTAGTGATTTCAGGTGGACCATGACATCACGAATATGAGATAGCTCCATAATTCTTTTTTAAATTTTTAATGTAGGTTCTTAGTGCTATGAATTTGACTTTTAGAACCATGTGCATTGTGTCCCATAAGTTGAGTATAATTTTCCTGTTCATTCAACTTTAAAAAGTTTTTAATTTCTTTCCTAACCCATTTTTCATTTTGTAGTAACTCATTCAATTTCCATGAGTTTGTAAGCTTTTTGTTATTTCTGTTCTTGTTGGTATTCATTTTTAATCCATGGTAGTAAAATAGGATGTAGGGTGTTATCTCAATTTTCTTGTGTCTGTTGAGATTCACCTTGTGTCAGAGTATATGGTCAGTCTGGGAGAAAGTTCAATGAAATGTTGAGAAGGTATATTCTTTTGTGTTCAGGTGAAATGTTCTATAAATATCAGTTAGGTCCATTTGGTTTATGACATTGTTAAGCTCTGACATTTCTCTGCTTACTTTTGTCTGGGTGATCTGTTTATTGGCAAGAGTGGGGTATGGCAGTCACCCACTATCACTGTGTGAGGGTCATATGTGATTTTGTCTGTAGTACTGTTTGTTTTATGAAATAGGTGCCCTGTGTTTAGTGCACAGATGTTTAGAATTGAAGTAGGTATTTTAGACCCGACTCCATCAGGGCCTGGAAGATTTCATGTAAATCGAGAAGGAATGTGTACCTTCAAGAAACAGGATGTCTGTCCTAGATTGTTTCTCTATTGCTGTGATAAAATACTGTGATTAGAAGCCATTTACTGAAGAGAAAGCTTATTTGGCTTATAGTTCCTAAGAGATGGAGTCCATTATGGAGTGAAAGGCATGGCATGGTGTCAGGAACAGAAGGCTGACTGATAACATTTCATCGGCAGGCAGAAAGCAAAGAGAGAGACCGAGAAGGAGGGAGGGAGAAAGGAAGGGAGGATGAGAGGGAGAGAGGTATGGAGGGAGAGAGAGAGGGAAGGAGGAAGGGAAGAAGGGAGGAAGAAAGAGGGGGGAGAGAGAAAGTCTTTCTTTTGCAAGGCTCTGCCTTCTTAATGTTCCACAACCTCCCCAAACACTGCCACCAATTAAGGACTCAAATACATGAGATCATGGGGGATATTTCTAATTCAAGCCACTACAATGCCATACTTAACTTTACTTGTTAACTTGACACTGCCTAGTTCCATTTGAAAAGAAAGCCTTCTTTGAGGAGGTACCTACATGAGATTGGACTGGAAAAGACAAATGGGGGCCATTGTCTTTTTAATTGGTGTAGGAGAGCCTGGACCATCAATGGGCAGAACCATCCCTAGGCAAGAGGTTTTGGACTATATAACAAATCTAGCTAAGCTTGAGTCTGGTAGAGAGCCAGCAATCAGTATTCCTCCATGATTTCTACTTCAAGGTCCTACTTGAGTTCCTGCTCCTATTGGGACCTGGACATATAAACCAAATAGATCTTTCCACTTAGAATTTGTTTTTTGTCAGGATATTTGATCACAGCAGCACAGATCAAAGTAGGACAAATGACGTTGCTAGAAGTGTGTCATAAGGTGTGCCACCATAGTGGCAATCATTTGGGCAGTGCCTGGACATCTAAGTCAGAGACAGTCTAGCGAAATCTCTAGAGTGATGGCAATGTCCCATGGACATTTCTAGTTCTTAGACTTATATGTGTATTTTTTCTTATTTTCTTTGGTAATGTGCTTTGTCTCCTAGAATTGAAAATCTGTGAAGATGGAGTTTGAGGATTAAAAGGAGTAATGAGACCTTTCTCCCTTCATCTGCCCCTCCCTCCCTCCCTTCTATGGTATCACTGTCAATGATGATGCTTTGATATAGATTTTGATTGTTCTGTGTGAACACATCTGCAACCTCACTAACACTTGTTGGAATAACCTGTACGATTTGTCTTCTCAACAAGAGTTAAGCATATAATGTGTTACTGCTGATTATGTATACTGTACTGTAAGGAGACTTCTAGAACTTATTTGTCCCACCTGCCAGAGTTTTGTGCCATTCACCTTGTAGCTCCCAGGTTCCTACCTGCTCCCGCAGCTTCTAGTAGCCATTCCTCTGCCTTCTGCTTCTGCAACTCCACACCACACATGAGGTCACACATTATTAGTTGTCTGTGCTGGCTTATTCTTATCGTGGTGTGCTTCAGGTTCATTGACACTGCTGTGAATGACACAATTCCTTCTCAAAGTTGAATGGTATGTCATGTATGAACACACACACACACACACACACACACACACACACACACACACACACAAAGTGAATTTCAAGGATTCTTCCAGGCTGCTTTGTTATTGAGACCAATGTGACTTAGAACAGGAACTGCTGATTTCTCTTTGACATACAGATAACATTTCTTTTGGATATACCTATAGGTAGGATTGTTGGATCCTTCGGTCCCCAGTTTATTTTATTATTTTATTGAGGATTCTACATGCTGTTTACTATAATGACTGAATAACTTAAATACCTACCAATATTTACACTAACACTTTTCTGGGACTTTTGAACTTTTCCTTCAAGGAAACATCTAATTGTGCACTAATTTAAATTTTCCTGATTATTAATGATACTGGGAATATTTTTATGTATCTGTGGCCATTAGTATGTTTCCTTTTGGGGAATATCTGTTGATGCTGAAAGTCTGGCTTTTGTATTTTCAAGATATTGAGTTATTTGGGCCCTTTATCTAGACCGGATACTGGTCTATCACAGTTCCTGTCCAGCCCGCACTGATCCTATGTAGTCTGCTTCTGGAATGAGCACCTGTATCCTCTTGCTGACACTGCCCACACGGATGCATCTCAGAGGCTACCAGCTCCTCTTTTACACTTCTTACGGGAAGGAATATTATTTACTGTGTTTAGTCTCAAACACTCAAACTCCTAATGTAGCTAAAAACTTTGCAAAATTTGCATGATGAAGATGGGATCATAGCCTTTCTGTGTTGAAATAGAAGGTCTATAAAATGTGAATGCACACTCAGTTAAATTTGGGTTTGATTTTGGGTTTTTTTGTATGTAGTCTGTTTCTTGACTCCAGAGAATTTGTATGCTGCCTTTCTTCTGTAACAGGTTAGCTGTTATTGTTATTTTATGGGCCTGCATATCATCTCCTATGGCTATTGGTAAAAGAGAGTTTCAGTGTGATGCGCTAGGATTCCAAGGCATCATCTGTACAGTTTGCTGTGTTTTAATGTTCTTCACAACCATTATTTCCCTAAATGCCTGCATTTGCTTCCCCAAGTTCCTATGCCTGTAACTCAGCAGGGCACTTCATTCTTGGAGCAGGGGGTCTAGAAGGCTAGCTAGGATTTCTGCATTTTAAATGTGAAAGTTTAAGAGCTGACTGAAAGCTATGGTTCTTCACCTCCTTGTTAATAAACCCGCAGTGGGACTTTCAGTACCAACGAGATGAGTCTGAGGGAGTACCCAGAAATCTGTTCAAAACAGTTGAGCCCCAAGTCCCAGATCTCTAGACTTCAATTTTCAATAAACTCAGATTATTCTGATGCTAAATATTTCATTTTCCCCAACTCAATTAGCCCCGCTTTGCTATTTCATATCAATTTGCAGCTTTGCCTTTCTCGGGGGATCTTTACGAACTCTCTAATTAACTCTTCTGTATCTCTGAGAAGCAAGTAAATATCTTGTTTCTCTTTAAAAGATGGGGAAAGAACAGAAGCAAACTTTAATGCAACAGCAAAATAAAATAGGGTGCCTCACTAAATTCATTTAAGCAGCACAGAGCCCTAAATACAGTAAGATCAAAGTCCTACTCCTTGTGTCTATTTAACCAAAAATGCCAATTCTGCCAATCACAGTGTTCTATAAGTTTCTTCCATCTTCTCTTTGTTGTTGTTTGAGACAGGGTTCCTCTGTGTATCTTTGGCTGTCCTGGACCTTGCTCAGGTTAGACCAGGCTGGCCTTGAACTCAAAGAGATCTGCCTGCCTCTGTATCCCGAGTGCTGGGATTAAAGATGTGTGCCACCACAGCCCGGATCTCCCATCTTCTTTTTCCTGAGTATTTCACTAATTATTAAAGGAAACAGAGAATCAGGAACAAGGTAGACACAACAGAGTACAACAGAGCTTGCACTACTGACATGTAAGAAAGTGTCTGCCTTTGAGTATAAGAAAGAGCAAATGAGTTTTAAGTGGTAAATAGTTTAAATAATGGGAAAGGAAGTAAGGAAGGGCAGTCTCAGCTGAGAGTAAAATATGCACCAAGGTTTGAAGTTGTGAAAATGCATTTCATAATTAATTCAAAATAAAGAATGAAGTAAGTACACAGGATGATTAGTTACGGAGTTTAGTATCAAGAGCCACAGGTATTGAATGGGGTTGGTCTGAAACTCAAAGTCAAGAGATCAGTAGCGGTGATTACCGTAGGGAAGTCCATGTACTATGATAAACGAAGGCATATTGAGCATGCTTCCAGAGGAATCAGTATGCTCATGAATGTGATAGTTCTATTCCGGGATGGCAGCACCTGTTTCTTGTCCCTTTATATACCTTGGGTTTGTTATGTAAATAGAAGGGATGTATTCCTCCCAGGCACACCAGCTGCAGAAAGATAAACAAAACAAAACAAAATAAGAGCAACGAAAACAGATTGTGATAAATTCTAGGGACTATGACAGACTAAAACACAAAGCCAACTCTACATGAAATAATAGATTCCACTGCCAAATCAGGACATCTGGGGAGAGAGCATTAGCATGGAGCATCTCGGATTTATAGACAGTCACGATATTCTAGCCACTACAGAAGACAAGTTCTGCACTCAGGAAATGGTTTGGGATCCTCAGATCACAATGGCATGCTTGTCATATGCTTGCTGTTATTCTGTGGCAATTTAAAGGGCCATATCTGATGCAAGTGTGACCTGCCCTTTATCCATAGCAAGTCTACAGCCCTCTTGGTAGAAGAATTGAAATTGCCCAAGTGAAGACATGGAGGTGATCAGGAACGTGGCTCCATGCCGCTGCAGGAGGAAAAAGCTCAGAGTCTTAAGAAACACGTGCTTACGTTTTCTGTCTCCTTTGCTAATCTGGGGAGAAGGAAAAAGAGTCAAAGAAGAATCCAAGATATTCCCTGAATAAATAAACAGGGTTGGAAGTCTAATCAAGAGGACAAAGAGCATGAAAACAGTAGGGACACTGTCCTCCCAGTCATTCCACCTCAGGTGTCGACCCAGAAAACAGGCCCACCCCCCCCACTTGATCTTTCTGAACTATTAATAGTGAAATAATGATAGATTTGCATGATTGAAAAAATAATATAAAGAGGTATAAATAATGATTACTTAGCTCTTCTGGAACGGTAACATCTTACCAACATAACACTGTTACCTCCATCTATGATGTCTGCAACCACTGCCAAGGCCCTTTCGTCCCAGGAATCTCTTTTATTGTCATTTTACAACCGTATGAACTTCTCTCATGAGACCTCTTCCCCCGACCCAGCCAATCACTAACTTGTTCATCCCTCCACAAGTTTGTCTTTCAACAATGTCATGAGTAGAAACATATGGGTGCTGGGGTTTGAACTTGGGTCCTTTGGAAGAGCAGTCAGTGCTCTTAACCACTGAGCCCTGTCTACAGCCCCCAAAACTCTAATTTTTTTTAAAAAGTCAGAATAGTTCTCTAGAGAGTCACCCAGACTCTTGTAAGTAGCATTCTACTTTTTAAGCAACTGATAAAATTTGGGGTATAAATCATACATTTAAAAATGGAAAACGTGAACATTATTTTGATGTATGTGAAGACAAATTCCAAGATTAGAGACATGCATAGTAACCAAAATAACCAAGACTTTGCTTACAAACTGCTTCATTGGAAAGAAACTTAATGTTTAAGAAATATTTTTACAGATGAAAACGTAATCTCACAAAATCAGAGTGTGAAAAGCAGATTTATATATGAAGTGAATAGGTCCTTTAACTTCAAATTTGTGACTCTTTCTTTAAGTGCACATTCAATGACAATAAAACCCACCAAAAATTTGAAAAAATGAACTCAATTGCTCAAGTATTTCATCGAAGTTCACATTAATGTCACTGTCCTAGGGTTTGAACTCAGTACCCTGTGCTTACCAGGCAAACTCTCTGGAAAGAGAAGATGGAGATTCATTGTCAAAGGCATGTTGTTGTGGAGAAGTCTTATCCCTAGTACACACACAAGATGAAAAATCTTGCTACGTGATGTGTATCCATAATCCCAGTTAGTCATGGTGAGAGAGACATACAGATCCCTGTGACTTATTGGCTATTTAATAAACTCTAAGAGCAGTGAGAGGCCCTGTCTTGAAAAATAAAGTATAGAAGTAGTTAGGAAGATACCCAATGTCAACTCTGGCCTACACACACACACACACACACACACACACACACACACACACACACGCTCACAAATCAAAACAGTCAAATATCTAGCATCAGCTTGACCTTTAGTGCTTGATTATGGACGGCTGAGGTTTTAATCGTTCATTTCTTCCCTAGTGGCATCATTAGAGGACAGTGTGGGAATCCGGTCCATGATGCACACTGGGTTCATGATGGGCTCAGTGTCCTTTCCTTTGCTTAAGAAGCGTCACACTGACCTACCAGCTCATTGGAGGCACTGGAGTGCCTCGGTTGATTCTTCTGAACTATGCCATGATATCTTTTGAGAAAATGACAAAAGTTATCTTACTTGTTATTATTGATTACTAGAGTTCTGTCATATTACTTACATCTTGTTTATAAGTGTTTCAGACTGACAAATGGCTTTAAGGAATCAACAGTAATGGGGTTCTCTGATATAAAAAATTGTGTTTACTTATTGCACATCTTTAGGAACCTTCACAAGTCTCTAGCTGGGAATATATTTCTGATTATCTTTCTGGAAACCACTGATGTTCCTTTATCCCCATTTCTTCCCTCCCTTTCTTCCTTCCTTCCTTGTATATGGCCCCCAGTGGCCTGGAATTCACTAGGTAGCCCAGGCTCATCTTAACATTGTGGCTTTTGTGTCTTGGCCTGCTTCTTGAGTATGGGATGATAGGTATGCACCTAGCTAGAGTTACCATTTTTTAATGTTATTTTGGAGTTGTAGACTTTGTGGTCTGCAGGAAAATAGTGACATGGTATTTAAATAGCACTTTATCAATATTCTCTTACACTTTCTCACTCTGGGTCTTTTGCTCAGCTAATATAAAAGGTCTTTTGAAAAAGCCATATGAAAACTGTAGATGAGTCCTAAAATATGTACATCTTTATTTATCGGGGAAATGATTATTTATACTGCTTTCATATTACTATAATCATAATGACCAAGATTTAAAAAAATGACAGCAGATGATTTCATCTGGGGAAAAGGGAACACTTGCACTGATGGTGGTACAAACTGGCACTAACCTTCTGGAAATCAGTTTAGAGGTTACTCAAAAAAATAAAAACAGACCTACCAGATTATTAAGCTATACTACTGTTGGGCAAATAGTCAAAACATTTTCTATACTACCACAGAGATATTTGCTCATTCTTGTTCATTGCTACTGTATTCATAATAGCCAGGACTTAGAAACAATCTAGATGTCCATTAACCGACGAATGGATAATGAAACCATGGTACATCAACACAAGGAAATAGTACTCAGCTCTCATGAAAAATAAAAATTTTAAGTTCTTAGTAAATGTATGGAGCTGGGAATGACCATTCTGAGTGAGGTAATACAGACACAGAAAGAAAGTCATCATCTGTTTTCTCTCATTTATGGATGTGTGCTGTGAACCTTCAGATGTATATAGTCCATTTGAAATACCACAGAGGTAGAGAATATAATATGAGGCCATTGGAGGGGGAATTTTTCAAGTGAGGGGAGATAAACACAGAGTTTTGACAGGTTAAAATCAGATAATGGACCAGGAAGGTTTAAATTGGTCATGGGGATAGAAAGGCAGGGTAGAGGAGGAAATATGGGAAGAGATAACTGAAACTCTTTTGACAAGGTCATTTGAAAACCTACTACTGTTGAAATTTCTTAAATACATGTATATGTACATATGTAGAAATTTTTAATAGGATAACTCTGCAGTGGGAGGACAATACCCCAACTAGGACACCTCATTCTATAAATAAATACAATCCCTAGTACAAAGAATGTATTAACTATTTTTGAGTTATTGGCCAATGTAGTCACTTAGACCTTTCAAACACTATAGGTTATTACCAACACTAATGGATAACCTCCAACTTGATGGTAAGCCCCTATTGCTGAGGATACCATATATTTAAGAGTCACTGAATATAAAGAAATCTAGTATTCAACTGGTAGCTTCATCCTATATTGCAAACTTTCATCATATGGAAAGTGCCATATGTGATGGAGGAGAGAAAAAATTCTCAGTCTCACTCAGCTGTGAACCCTAAAAGCTACAACAGTTACTGGCCTGAGCAGATATGCCCACTGGTGCAATAGCAACACTAATATTTTGAAAGTAAAAACCACTTTCTGATTGGACTTATTCCCATAAGGATAAAGTCATACGTGGCACCATCATTAGGCCAAGAACCTATGGCTACATCGGCCATAAGCTCTACTATGCAAAATGGACATAGCATTAAAATGACTGCTAATGACTTATTATTACTATATCTGTAGATCAGAGCATTTCTCAACACTCATCTGAGAAACGTCTCCTTTCTGCAAATGACAACTGACAGGTCACCAACTGGTTAATAAGCAGAGATGAAGAGTGGGATGCTTGTCTCTAAAGTATGTGTAGAATGCTCTCTCCTGAGGGGACTGAACTATTGTAAGAGCCAGAGGTGGTCTATTGCATCAGGGAAATGATGTGTATTAGATAATAACAGGGCAGTTGCACATATGACTCACAGTGATGGTGACACTATGCACGAGACTCATGAATGCTGCAGCTAGACAAAATCCCAGTAAATGCGGGCACAGCATCACCCCACAAGCTGAGAAGCTGCTGGCATTTGATAGCCTCTGTGAAAGGAAGAGTTTGTTTTCTTCATTGAAGGGACACCTTGTGGGTTTATCCTAGACCCGACTCCACTCTGGAGAGCAGCTGGCCAACAATGCAAACTGGACTTAATTGGGAAAGAAACTTGATTGGAAGGTATGGGAAGTTGGATGAGGAGAAGAGTTTATGGCAGGAGTTTGGAGAGAAGGGTGTGAATCTGTTCAAAATATATTGTGTGAAATTCTCAAATAAGAAATAAAAATATCATTATAAAAGTTCTATTTTTATTTTTACATACACATACATATATACATATGCATATATATATATATATATGTGAGCTTTTGTGAGTACCATGTGCATATAGGAGTCCATGGATGCCATAAAAGTAAGTTCATCAGAAACCATGGAACTGGAATTTCTGGCAGTTTCTGGATTCTGGGAACAACACCCAGCTCCTGTGAGCCCTCTCCTCAGCCCAATGTAGAAGTCAGCATTGTTATCAGCTGAGAGCTAGGCTGATCTCTTGGCATTAGGAGTCATTTTCATCAGCATCTAGTAAGTTAAAGAAACCAACCTTTCCATGCTGAAGGTACGCTTCAGGGTGGCTGACTCATGGACAGAGTATCACAGAGCACAAGTATCAGACTTAGAAGTTTCATTGAGTTCAGTTCAGGCATTGTGTTATGAAGAGGTCTGTCCATGACCTAATGGTTTTATGATTCTTGCACAATTCCTCCATCTCCCACAATGAGAAAATGGTTTCTCATTGGGAAGCCTGTCTAAGCTTGCAGTTCTCAGTGAAGGATGCTCTTCTGTGTGTATTCTGGAAGCTGTGGTAGCTTACCTAAACCTCTGTGCCACCCTTCTGCTCCGTCTGTTCCC
Organism: Ondatra zibethicus; assembly: GCA_004026605.1. Classification (NCBI taxonomy): domain Eukaryota; kingdom Metazoa; phylum Chordata; class Mammalia; order Rodentia; family Cricetidae; genus Ondatra; species Ondatra zibethicus. The sequence goes on along the minus strand of PVIU01013259.1, from coordinate 29,532 downwards.
TGAGCCTTGTGTGTACAGAACATTTGCAGAAGCCCATGGTTATGGGGACACACTACCTCCTTTCTTTTACAGCTCCTTAGAGGTAACAATACTGAGGCTTCAACTGAAACAAGACCTAAGCTTCTAATTCAGCACCTCGCTTGTCTGCTGGCATTTTGAAGGCTCAGTTTTCAGATGGCTTATTTTTTTTTGAAACAAATAAGTATTGAAACACACACACACACACACACACACACACACACACACACACACACAAGTATATTTAGGAAAAATATCCTGAATGAAATTTCTTAAATTTCTTGAATCAATTTTTCAAAGTGGTAACTCACTAAATGTAATGAAATTATGTTCAAGACACACTGGTGATATCAAATAAGTGGAAACTACAGTCTTGCTCTTAAGATCAAGCTCTTCTTGAAAGAGGTTTACAAGCACAGTGAAAAATAGTAGATTATACAGGACACCACATAATTAAAGGCCAATGACTGGGTAGAAGATTACTGCAGAAATTTAGAAGAGAGTGACTTCTTGAGTTGATAAGCCAACTTTTTGGAACATTGTAGTCTTATAATAGTTGTGATTGTACGAGATTGGAGGTGGACACTGTGAAGATAGTCATGATAGGTAAAATAGGCCAATGATATGCATAGGCCAGGTTACCAGCTAGTTTAGTTGACTGAGTGGACTTGTTAAAGCTGAGAGTTTAGTGGCAGCCAGGTTTCTAGAAGATACAAATGTCAAGAAGAGAAGGATCACTATTCTCTGAGACCATGGGACTTTGCCGAGTTTTGAACAGAAGATTCCTAAGAGGAAGCAGTTTATCAGCGTCAATTTGCAGAGGGATGTTAGATATCTGGGTAATGTCAGAACTAGATAATGACGGTGGTGTGTGTGTGTGTGTGTGTGTGTGTGTGTGTGTGTGTGTGCATGTGTGTGTTAGAGTTTTTATTGTTTTGATAAAAACACCTTGACCAGAAGCAGCAAATACTTCTACATCACAGCCCAGCTTTAAAGGAAGTTAGGGCAGGAACTCAAGGCAGGAACCTGAAAGGAGAAGCTGAAGTAGTAACTGTGGAGAAACACTTCTTCCTGGATTCTCCTTATAATTGTCCAAGGGGGTTTTCTTTCTTTCTTTCTCTCTTTCTTTCTTTCTTTCTTTCTTTCTTTCTTTCTTTCTTTCTTTCTTTCTTCCTTCCTTCCTTCCTTCCTTCCTTTCTTTCTTTTTTCTTTCTTTCTTTCTTTCTTTCTTTCTTTCTTTCTTTCTCTCTCTCTCTCTCTCTCTCTCTCTCTTTCTTTCTTTCTTTCTTTCTTTCTTTCTTTCTTTCTTTCTTTCTTTCTTTTCATATGCTCAGGACCACCTGGTCAGGGATGGACCTGACCCTCTGTGGACTGAGTCTACCCACATCAATTATTAATCAGCAAGATGCTCTATGGATTTGCTTACAGGCAGTCTGATGGATGCCTTTTATCAATTGAGGTTCCTCTTTCCAGATAATACTATCTCATCTCAAGTTGACAAAACAAACATACAAACAAAAACTAACTACCAAAATGTGAGTGATTTTGTGTGTGTGTATGCATGCATGCCCACATGTGTGTTATGGTAGGTAGTCATCCATAGAAACCAGTGTGAAATTCTGGATAACAAATTTCCAAGTGATAATTATTCTATACAAATATAACACAATGTTAAAAGTTAAAGATGAAGATGTCTCCAAAGGCCAAAAATATAACTATCATATAACTCAGGCAAAGATTCCTGGGCCTGATCTAAAGAAGTCTTTATCTTGCTACAGAGATTCCTGCTCATCCATGCTCATTGCTGCTCTGCTCACATGTTCACAATGGCCAGGAAATGCAATCAGTCTAGATGTCCAATGACAAAAAAAAAAAAAAAGGATAATGAAACTGATTCATCTGCACGCAGAATTCTGTTTGGGGCTAAAGGAAAAGGAAGTCATGAAATTCGCAGGAAAATGGATGGAATTAGAAAACATTATGCTGAGTAAAGTAACCTTGTTTCAGAAAGACAATATTCTTCCACCTTTGTGGATCATGTATTTGAATTTTAGATTATTGTGTTTAAGCTGGTGTCTGTAGAGAAGAGTAAACAATAAAGGACCCATGAGAAAGAAATGAGGGGGAGGGAAGAAGTCTGAAGGAGGAGGAGGGATAGTAATACATGTGTAATATGAAATTAGTAAGGGGATACTAAGAATGGAAGGTTTCAAATAGGGATGGAATAGGGAGATGGGAAAATACAAAGGATAGGGAGACTTAACCAAAGCTAAGCATGTATGAAGAAACCATGTAGGAACCTCTTTATAATCTAGTTAAGTGTATGATATAAAAAATTTGCTTAAACAGTGGCCATGTCTTTATAGAACTAGATGGTAAGAGTCTACTGCTCAAGACATCATCTTGAAAGTGAGCTGTAAGCTTCCTCCTCAGTGTTCGTAATGTTTGTGATTCAGAGATTAATCTAATGCCTATTCTAGTTAATTGCACAGATGCATGAAATTTAACTTAAAATATTTTATATTTATATTCTTAAAAGCAATGTGTATAGTACTTAAATATTATTATAAATAATATGTGTTATAGATAAATGATCATAGATTGAATCCATTAGCCTAAAGTATTACTAGATACATCCTGGCATGATGAGAGAAAAAATAGATAAGTAATAGACTTGTAAGAAAACTGAAACCAGTATTTACAATTTACCAGTGCACTATTTTCTATATAGAATAGTGGTGGCATTTGACTGAAGTGTTTACCACCTTCCTGTGGTTTTCAAGTGACAGTAGGCACTGTCTTGTTGCAAACAAATAAGTTATGACTGAAGACTGACCTAAAAGATTAGCATATTAGATTCTGGCAGACACTTACATTAAATAAGATACACTATAATTTATTAATCACATCCTTTATTCATTGTGTCATTGTTCTAGTGGTAATTTTCAATCCAAGAATATAATATCACTTTTTACAAAATCATCTATTATGACACTGATATAAAACAGTAAATGTTATACTGATAAGTCTTTCTTGAATGGAGTAGATAAATCAATTAGCAACTAACATATTTCTGTGCCAGAGAACCTGGCACAGAAAAAGAAGTGAAGTAAAGTGGTCGATTCATGGAACTGGCCAAGAAAAATGAACACATTTTAGTCTAAACTTATAAAATGTCGTCCCATCAAATTTGTATTTTCTCTGAATTAATCTTTCCTTCCATTTTGTAGGTGACATGGAGAACAGAAAAGCAGATTTTGTGAACATAAAATGAAAAATCCCCACCTTCTGGAAAATGCCTCTGTATCTCATTTAAACCCACCAAAACCTTATTAAATGCATTAGTATGATGTTGGGCATTGGTGCATGTCTTTAATCCCAGCACTCAGAAGGCAGAGACAAGCAGATCTCTGTGAGTTTGAAGCCAGCCTGGTTCACAAGAGCTATTTCTAGGATAGGGTCCAAAACTACAGAGAAACCCTGCCTCTAAAAACCAAAATAAAATAAAATAATAATATGCATGCAATTTTAATATCAGAATTTCAGGTAACTGAATTGTAATTCCCACAATTAATAAACTAGTTAAGTGCCCATTTGTTAAAATTAAGTAAGTAGCAAGAGATGAAGTCATTATGATAATGCTTATGTCAAAGTGGCCTACTTGCTCACAGCACAACTGTGCCATTTGCAGGTCACAAACCTTGTGGGTATTATAAAACCCATCCTTTGGCCGTGACACTCATTGGCATCTTCAACCTGAGGTAATTATAGGGCCTCTGCTGTGGTCTCCCTAACTGGTGTCTAGAGCTCAATGTTCTCCGCATTTCTCCTGTCAGGACCATGATGAGGAAATGTACTCAGAATAAAGGATGAAACGCCCAGCTGAGGTTACTGTGTCCTGGGCTGGGCAGTGTGCTGAGTGAATCAGTGACTGGGGATCCACTCTTTCGTGGTTAGATTTTGGGCAAACTTTCATGTTCAGTTACACTGAATGCTTAGATGACAAGAAACCTCTGATTTATGAACCTATGATTTTTTTAAAATTTCTATAAAAATATAGAAGTTTCTATACAAGGAAAAAAACACAGATGAACCTAAAGGAATATTTTGGATGAGTTTTCTTTGGTCATTCCCCAATCAACTATAAGTCCTCATGTAATGTTGAAAGTCACTGCAAATCAATTGGACAAACCAATGTCCTAAATCAATAACCCTCCAACTTGGCAAAACACTTACTTCTACATAGATTCAGCAATCATGAAGTGAGGATCACACATTGAACTGAAATCAAGTAACTTTTCTATAGATACATACAACTCTAGCTTGTATGGAATTGGAAGCCTTGTCTAGTTAGGGAACAGAGGTGATATTTGAGTAGGGTATAGAAATATCATGAAGATTGGTAACAAATCAAGAGGAAGGAAGAATGGCTTCTCAAAAGTAGGGAAGATACTATTTAGAAAACTACACAGAATATTGAATTCCTTCTACCTCATGGCTCAAAAATAGGTTTTCTGTGACAGAAATGAAAAGTAGAAAAAAAGAAACTTTAAAGATTGATAGGTATGACAACACTTTCATATGGATTTTGCAAGGAAGATAATTGATATGTGTAGATTATATAAGCTGTACTTTACAAAACGTGAGCAAATCTTTAACCTGGGGTCGTGGCTACTGTAGAAGAGGGCATCCTGTATCAATCCCTCTATTTTCTCTCCTTATTGACCAAGAACCTTTTCCTATGTTAGAACACCCAGAACTTGGATGGCAACTGTAACTATTTCCTCTGAATTGAAATATCTCCCATTAGAAGAAGGATGGAGATATGGTTGACCAATAAGTCAACCAAGGCTTATCTATCTGAGGGTGGAATATCCATGGAAGCGATACTAGCATGGCTAGTTTTTCCATGTGTTATTGGGTGGCATGAACTTTGTTGTAGTGGTATTGTGTCCTCTTTATGATGGGTTGATAAGACAGAAAACAAAGGCTGACCCACCTAAAAGTAGAACTCCTAAACAAAAACCTTGGGTAGCCATCTGCCTCTGTGTATTATGGGTGGCATGTCTCATTGATGAATGAGGTCCGATTATTAAGTAGGGAGACATTTTTGGAATGGGTTATAGACTAGAGAATATAATCCAGTTTCTGAAAGTAACATATAAGTAGGCCATGGTGACTGCTGTGTGATCTTTGCAGTAGAGAATTTGATATGGCACCACAGCTCAGCTGTCTGCCAAGAAAGAACTTATCTGTTTAAGGGAAGAATTTTAACACGAAAGGGACATATTGATGACCTCCTCTGCACTAACTTCTGATTTCAAAAATGGAGGATGGAACAGAGGTGTTGACTTGACATTTCTTAGAACTGGCACAGTGCAATGGAAAGAGAATACAAATTAGATTTGTACTAAAGAACTACTTCTGATCTCAAAGTTTGGAAGGTATAAGAGGAATTGGACAGTTTCTTGTAATGCCAATCACTTTATAAATTTGCTGCCCTAGATTTAAATGGAATAATTTCTTTGGTCTGTCATGGTGCCCTCATTCAGGTAAATAAGCACTTGTTCAAATCTCTCAGCAAAAAGTTTTTCAGCACATTGGGATGCAGAAGTAATGTCTAATATTCCTAGGAAAATCCATGGCAATAAGAATTGTAACCAATGAAGAAAATTCTTGGTTTCCTTTCCCTGAATTCCAACAAAAGTATCTTCAGTCCCCAGAAATAATGGGGTTACTTGATTGATAGAAAAAGAATGGAGTGACATGATAGATAAAATTGGGCTGTACAAAATTACTCTGTTTATTAGAATTTGTATACATGTCATCTTGCATGGGATAAGAGATTATAATCTATAGATTATAATCTATAGATTATAGAGATTGTTGATCTAGGGACTCTGAGGAAGGTTATTTAGCTTGGCTTATCCTGGTGGACCTATATAACTACAAGTCCTTTATAGAGAGGAGGAACGGGAAGTCAAAGTAAAATATTCTCAACTGTTCTGTGACATTGTTATCATTTAATATAGATAATTATATAATAAATTCTAGAATTTAATTGCTTCTTTATAATTCCTAGAGTTCTGAGATTTAATACACAGAATTTTCTCTTGGTACTTCTACATTTGTAAAGCTAAATAATATGTCATGGTATTCTTTAAATAGTGTTTTCAAGAACATGTATAAATCTGGAGTGTAATTATGATGAATAAAATGAACCAGATACAGGACAAACAATATGTTATACTTTTTTTCATGATGAATCTAGAATAGTAGAACTATCCACAAGTAGGATAGTAGTTGCCAGGGGATGAAGAAATTTCATATGCAGAGATGACCAAGTTGTATAAAATTTTGCTTACAGGAGATGAATAAATTCTAGAGCTCTACTATATGTCATGCTTATATTTACTGTGCTGTGTCACAAGTTTAAATCACTGCTGAGAATATAGGTCTTATATTAGTGTTTTTTTTTAACAAAAGAATATGATAACAAATAATAAGGCAAAAGAAGCTTGTAGAGGTGGTGGATCAATTTATGATGTATTACATTTATAAATAGTTATCTTTGTGTTCACAGATGATTGGTTCTAGGATCCACCATAGATAGCAAAATCCAAAAGCGCTTATATCTTTTATATAAAATTTCATGTTATTTTCTTAAGTCACCTCTCGATTACTTTACAGAACCCCATATAATATATGTACTAAATAAGAAGACATTTGTACTGTTCAGGCAGGAAGGCTCTTCAAGTCAAGCACATTGAGTACAGTTCTTTAAGAAAAGCTATTCTTTCCCAATGTCCCACAAACAATGGACAGGGTATTCATGAAGTAACCATAGGAAACAAACATCTAAAACAATTTATGGAAGACATGGCTACCAATCTTTGCAAAGTCCAGCCTGACACACTTTTCAAGTTTTTTTTCTTATAATGTGAATCTTTCATATTCTCTTGAAGGTGTCATGATCCTATAGGGTTCTCTGATCTTTGTCTATGAACTTCTCCCATTAGAGTAATTCAACTCTTCCCTGTCAGTCAAAGCCAATCAAAGAAGAACTTTCCTAAGGTCTTCCAAATACCTCCAACACTTGGAAATCTCTTGTGATACTTCAGATGTCAATCATCTTTTCATATTTTTCATAGTTTCAACTCCTGACTGTCTATCATGGGGGCTAGAAATGAAAGAATGAGAGAAAACAGACCCAGGTTTTTACCTTTAAGAAATTTATTGGCTAGAGGAGAAGATAGATATGAATTAAAGAATTAGAGAAAGACAGTAGTTCAACAGTGATTAAAGAGATCTACATGAGGATCTATAAAAGCAAACAGAACCAGAAGATATTAGAAAAGGTCTTCTTGCTCATGGGATAATTGGCTAAGTAGTAGGTATCAGAGAGAGGAATTTTAGATAATCAACTACTGGAGAAAGATCCTGGAGCAAGAGAAGCATGAAAGGAAAATAGATATGGAACCACAGAGGAGGTAGGGCTGCCTATCCAGCAACCGCAGCCCTTGAGGCATTTACATTAATGAGAAACAAGCAAAGGTGGTTGAACTAACCTATATAGAAGATGGGTCAGGAGAGGGCCTGGTGTAAGTAGTTAAATTTGGAGAACTTCATATAGCTCAGACTCAGTGTGTAGATAGTAATGAAAATATTTGTCTACCTTAACACACACCAGGCACTTAATTCTACACCACTTTCTAACATCTATTTTCTTGGCTTCAAGAGTCATCATTAAATGTCTTGGCTTATCTGGTTATGTAACATTTTCTTTTTCCACTGAAACTTTCTTTCAAAGCCTTCAAGTTTGAAGCCCATCTTTGGAAATAAAGATATATAAATACTATTGAAAAATAACACAGGTAGAAGAATGAATTAAAGAACAAATAGATGTATTAATTTGAAGACATTTTGGTAAAAATAATTATTTAAATTCTATTTTCAAAATATCAACAGTATCATCAAAATTACGAAGTAGTAATCTGTTGTACAGTCTGTAGTTTGAGATGCTCTCAGAAATGGTGATAACTCTTCAAAATCAACGTGAAAAGTGCACAAAAATAATCACTTGAAGCCTGGCTTTCAAAGAAAATGTTGGTTTCCTATAACTCTCTATGGTAACCAACTATTGCATTGGCTTTGAAGCAGTCAGTCCTGGTCAAGCATTCAGTTTGAGCTCCAGCCAACTCAAGGATGGCAGCAAGGAAGGAGCCTTAAAAATCCCATAGCCTAGAGTCTGTATCTACAAGATTTCTGGAAGTCAACCTAGAGTGAGTGGGCATTGACCGCCTGTGCTCTACGCAGAGATACTCTCAGAGCTTTGCCCAGAACCTGGCCTGCATGAGGTCTTCTCTGCATTTGCCTAGATTCTAAGACAGGTAGTACTGTTTGACCACCCATCATGGCCACTGGGAGAAAAAACCCAGTAGTTAAAGACCAACGTTCTTCTTGGAAGTGTTGAAATTAAAGAATAGAATTCCAACTGCTCTGGAGCATCAACAAACCTTGTGAAATCTTGAAAATCAAACACTATTCCTCAACAATATGGATTATCTTGAAGAGAGTCATCTTGGATGTGTAAGATTTTAGTCAGAGGACATCTTATTCAGCAATCCTGATGGATTCAGCAAATGAAAAGGGGAGAGCTGATTAATTCTCTTAATGACCTAGAGATACAAGCAAGATAACCAACCATTTAGTGCTTACATGAAGAACAAGTTAAGAAAGGTGTTCAACTGTGGGGTGACACATGGCAGGAACCCAGAATTCTACTGTGTACCTGTGAGATTCAAATGGCTAAGCCTTGTGTGCAGAGGTGGAATATGGAGAGTTGTTTGCTAAACATACTCCCCAAACACCAAAAGCATCATGACACACCCAAGAGTCAACACAGAGTCCTTAGATGTTCAATTATAGACACTGAGAGTCATAGTCAAGAATTAGATTCAGATGTAACTAAATAAGATAAACCCTTCCCTGCCCCGGAAGTACATTCCTGGACTGTCCAATGTGGAACTCCATGGCTTCCAATGCCCTCATGGTGAAGGGAAAAAATTGAACTCTGCAACAGATGAATTAGTAATTTATACTTGTCCCAGACTTGTTGTCTAGAGGGATCACCTAACCAAAATTAAACAACTTCCAACTGTATTTACCATTGCAAATATATATAGCTACTTTCTCAGTTGCTTCCCAGTTGGTTCCAGAGTTAGGCGCAGGAACTAATACTGCAGTGACCCTCTGAGTTAACACTAATCTGTGGGTACTATGAGTGACTGTGGATGTGAAGGCTTTTCTTTGCTCTATAGTGCCCACAGATTCCTAAGTCATTAGAAGAGGATTCAAAGATTGAAAACCATGCTACCTACAAGACCGGAGATGCTGGTCTGAGTCACTCTCTTCTCTAGATAACGTGCATTTCCAGGTTTGTTCTTACAAGCACCTATCCGCTGTGTTAGAACCAGCCACACATCCATTTGCAACCATATCTTGTATGCTCTGTCACTGTGCCCATAAGCTGACCCATTGATCTTAAAAATGTCAACATTGATCTTAAAAATGTCAGGGTACTAGGGTATTATGTTTTTAAACTTTCATTGGGTTTGAGTCATAGATAGTGGTATTAAAAAGTTAGCTGGCAAAGCAAAAAACACATGAAGTTAGGAGGGAGATGAAAGATGACGATACATTGAGGAAGTAAGGGAGTTTGAGGAAGGGAGATGGAGGATGGAACTGAACAACATATACTGTATACGTATATGAAATTTTAAAACTGTAATAAATTACAAATAAAGAATTCATATGGATAATAATTCTTTAAGGCCTTGGGAGAAAGAAAAGAGTTGGCCTATTGCAAATTTCTGTGCAAACTGCCTCTAGTCCAGTGTTTATGATATCCCTAGTCCCCTGTAATGTCAAGTCTTTACTTCCTCCCTTTCAGGATCAGTCTCTCTACCCATTCCCTGAAGACTAGATAAAACAGCCAGAGTTTGTGACCTGGAAGACCAAAGAAGGAACCAAAGGTTACCCAGGTCCCATCGCTTTCATTTTTGGCACTAGATCAAATTCTGAGAGCAGTTGGTACTTTGCTAAGGATACATCAAGAAGGCTTTACAGCTCAAGACTGAATCCCTTCTTCAGTGATGTCGTCAATCCCTGTAGATCTACAAGGCCATGCTTGTGGAAATGGGCAAGGAGCCACCCAGACCAACTATGACATATACATCTCCCCTTGGATGGTTCTGCTCCATCAAGTTTAACTGCATGCTGTTGAGCAATAAGAATAACTTCATAAACTGAAGATGCATTTGGGTTTCAAGCCTTGATCAGTGCAAGGCCAGAGCAGGAAGGCAGATTGCTATTAGCAAGCAAATCCAGCCCAGTTTGTGACAACTGGTGGAACTTCTTAGTTCAGGATTCAGGAAGCCTGGGGTGATGTTGAAACCTTGATAGAATATGCAAAACCCACTAAAGACGTGTGCTGCAGTGGAAATGTAGTATCTTTGTTTACTTAATTATCGATTCACTGTTTTCCCTGACTAATACAGGGGACTCTTTGAAGAAGCATAATTATACTTTGCAGGGTTTTTTTTTAATATTTCAGAAAGAGCACATGAAACATCAAATATGAATGTAGTATTTGCTTCTTTGGTGGTCTAGTCAATGCATATTTATCAGGGATTCATCAACCAGGATGTCTTGTCAAGCTATTAAATTACCACACCCTGCAGCAGGTCCCTTGTACTCTATACCACTCAAATGGGACCCATAGTCTCACTTCTCAGAATACAAGATGGTCCTACTCATTATTAATACTCTTCCCCTGACCCAACATCTTTACAGCTCTGGGTTATTCCTGAGCCTGGGGCACGCTTTGAGAGGTAAAATCAGAACAGCATTGCTGGAAGAGCCATGACTGACATAGTAACCTTGCTAGGCACCATGTGTCAAAATCCCGTCTGTCCACAGAAGCACGTTTGATTTGAAATGACGAGGAGTTATGCCAGGAGCAGAGAATGAAACAAAAGAGCATTAAATTAGTTTCAGGTTATGAAGGAACTTACAAATTGTTTGAAAAGGCAGGGGCCATGTGCAAAACACAGTTAAAGTGTAATGTAGAAATTCCAGTCCAGAGTTAGAGAGAAGATGAGTGGACCACAGGAGTCAGAGCTATTCAGTCTATGTTACAAAGAAAGAATGCTCCAGTATCCCTCAGGTGTGTTGGGTGTACTGGCCAGCATGACATTGAAGCCTGTTATCAAACTATTACAGATTTCCACGTACACTATTAAACAGATATTGACTTTCATGAGGTTATATCAAGATTTATTGGCCCAAGAGGTAAATATTGACTGATAAGATGTTGAGGTCAATAATTACCTCCAGGGACAATAAATCTTTATATTCACAGACACACAAATCCAATAGTCAGTGTGGTTTGTTAGATTAAACACAAATTCCAAGTCATTATATGTATCTGGAAACCCCTGTTCATAACCATGAATTCTGACAGTTTATAATTCATCTTCAAACAGCAAACAGCATATTTTCAGTCATAAATGATACAAACTCTACAAGAGAAAGTTGATTTTATTTTTAATCATAGCTTTCTGGAAAAATAGTTTATATATTTCTTCAGAATGGCTAATTCCCTCCCAGCAGCTAGGTCTGTAACTGCCACTTGGTAGGTGCTTATTATACATTTTTAAATGAAATTAACCTCACACAATTTGGCACTTAAGTTCTTAATTAACAACAAATGCTGATTAAAATATCTTATATAAATATTGTCAAATTTTATATTGACATCACTATTCAATATAGAAACTTTTATTCAGAACTTAATATCAGTGCAAAGAGCATATCAAGGATAATATTACTAATGAATTTAAAGAATTGGGTTGATGTTTGTTTTTTCCTCAAATTTACTCAAGTTTTATTTAAATCAGACATTATCTTTTCAGTACATTCAAATTGGATATAATTAAGAAATTGTTTTATAAAATGTTAAAATGCATTATATATTGCAATAGAAGGCACACATTTGTATAGAGGCAGTAGATTATTTTGAGAGGACGTACTTAAATGCCTACTGTGTCTAAGTTAAGACATCATTGCCTGGTGTCAGGTTAAAGGCTCAATGTTTTAGTCCGATACAGAGGACTTTGTGCAAGCACAAAAGGAACCTGGTAGACAAACTGGCTCCCTGCTTCATATGTTGCAGTCTCTATCTGTGGATGGTTAATCTGGGTTGTCCTTTGCCTGGCCTGACCTCGACCACCCACATTAGCCATTTACTGCCTCTGCAGCCACTTCATAAGCCACAGCTCTCAGTTCATAGAGAATAGCCGCGCAGAAAGCCATGTGCAACTGTCATACCCAGGCATCAGACGCTGTGTCATATACTGGAAAAGGTGTCTCCGAACCTAGAAGGAAATATAAAGCTCCACATATACGGCACACTAACCTTCCTTGCTTAATCACTGCTACTCTCTTGCTATCCTTCTGCATTCAGATACATGGTTTGGACAATATAGTTTCATTGAATGCCCATTAACTCCAATATGAAGGGTAACTATCCTTACATATTTGTTGTCTCTTCGAGTTTATTTAAAGCACACGCACACACAGAGGCATTTACAAATTGCTTAAATGTCTCATATGTATTTTTTGTCATTGTGTTTCAATACTTACTGAGTAAATTTATAAATAATTGGAGTTAGACTGAATCCTTTAAGGGGCTTGGGGAGTAATGGGAAACAAATCATATTAAAATATGTTCCACGGCTCCTTAACTATGAGCCTTTAGTCCATCATTTAGTTTTCTCTATTTGTTTTTACTTGTTTTCTGTGTGTAATGCTATGTGCATGTGTATATGCATGACTCTATGTGTGAGCGTGTACATGTGTGCAGAGACTGATGTTGGATAACATCCTTAATCACCCTCTACTTTATCGAGTCAGAATCTCTCACTGAATCTGGCCAATTACAGCTAGCCAAATTGCCCCAGGGATCCTTCCTCTGCCTGGCAAATGCTGGGGTTACAGCATGGAGTTACAACTCCCATTCCTGCCTCGCTCCTACAAAAGTTCTGTATATCTTAGTTCTGTTCCTCACGATTATGCTTAGGCGAACGCTTTCTCTTCTGAACCTACCACTCCCGTATTTCTTTAGTGGAGATCCATGTTTAGGGACCTTATCCTATTTTTCAAGTGTGATTAGAAATGTGAATTTACACTAAAGTGTGTTATTTCTTGAAAGGTACTCCACATTTTCCATTAAGCTCTCAAAGGTATCCCTAACTCTGACTTTTGGCATCCCTTTTGAAGATTGCTACCTGATTTCAACACAACAATTTAGGGAGTTGGTCCATCAAGTCCCTGATGAAATCTATGTTAGAAACAGAGTTTTAGAAATCAGGGCTAGAGATTCACTTAATTGTATCTGGATATTTTACAAGCCAAATGCAAACAATAATTACACAACTTGTATTAATTAAATCAATGCATATATCACTAATATTAGAAATAGACAATAATACTAAACATCTTCCATAATGGGTTCAATGATCAGAGAGGGTACCTCTTGATTATTACTACAATGGATAAAGTCTAACCCTTTAATTTCACAGATGGAAGAAGCTGATGCTTAGAGAAGGAAAAAGACATCTGCATACCCATTCATCTTAGAATTATGATTAGTGAAGCACTGTGAAGAATTTTAAAGGAAATATTTGGTGGTTCAGGGAATTATAGCCACTCTTTTACAGCCGTATATGATTTGGATGTGAGCTAGAAGTAAAAACCAAGTTCTTTCTTGTTAGGTTCTAGACCTAGGTGGTTAAGGAAAATTCAAATCTTTGAATGAAGAAAAGTGATTCAGAAGAGAATTTTAAACATTGATAATCTTGCCCTGAAGAGATGGCTCAGTGGTTAAGATCACTGGCTGCTCTTCCAGGAGTCCCTGGTTCAGTTCCAGGCACCCACAGGCCAGCTCACAGTGTCTGTAACTCCAGTTACAATGAATCTGATACCCTCTTCTGGTCTCTAAAGGCACTGTACACGCATGGTGTGCAGACATTCACTCAAACAGAGCATTCGATCACACAAAAATAATCTTTTAAAACAGTTAAAAACATTGACATCTTGATTGGTTCCATTTTTCTGACCACACGAGCACATGCAGACACTGAGCCAGTGTCCTGGAAGTCTTGGAGGAGCACACAGATGGGGCTGTCCTCACTGAGCCGTTAGGTGACATTAGTCTGTAAGCAGTCAGGCATGGGAGGGTATTGACCTTGAATCTTTATTTCTTAATCACTGAAAAGCAGCTAAGGGAGACAAGAGACAGGGTGGAGGGTGGGTAGATGTCTCACTGGGATAAATCACTCAGCTACTTTGGGCAGAATTATTTTAGAGGCAGAAAGTACAGAAGATGAAAATTTCATAATGAAGCCTGTTACTTGGTGTGTGCTAAACCTAGAAAATTAATTTTCAAAAGCTGAAAAGAAAGTCCAGCAGGGAATCTTGTCTTGTCATTTTACTTCTTCAAAATGAGTTGAAAAGGTCTAGGAAGATGTGGCCAGAGCCAGAGTTTGGTTATGCTAAACTCTTACGTCTCCAGCTTCTCAGGTCTGCAGGTCTCGGTGACAGTGGGTAGCTTGGACTGACAGTGACACTGAGCTGTAGGCTTATGTAAGAGTGGGAGGAGGTGGCCGTGAAGTTAAGACATGTCTGTGCAGGAAGGACTTGAAGCTAATACCCCAACTTTAGGCTATCAGAAGGTGCAAATCATGGTCATTTCTGGGACAGCCGAACCTTAGACGGTACCTGGGACTAGGAATAAAGTTGCTTCAGTCTTCAAACTTGAAAATGAATGAAACCAGGGCAACCAGTGTCTCTGATTTCCCCTGGGCCTTCCTGCAGCCGTCGTCCTCCCACTTTGTTTTATTTTACTTTCTTGTCTTTATTTTGAACAACTTGTTCTCTTAATGATTTATTTTATTTTTGTTACGTGGTGTGTGTGTCTATGTGTGTATGTCTATGTGTAGGTGTGTGCAGGTGAGTGCAAGTTCCTACAGAAGTCAGAGGTGTGGGATCCCTTGAAGCTAGAGTTAGAGGCAGCAGTGAGCAACCTGATGTGGGTGCTGGAAAGCAAACTTGAATCCTCTGCAAGAGCAGTATATGCTCTTAACTGCTGAGCTATTTTTTCCAGCCTACAACACATGGAAAAAAAATGTAGAAGAGTTTTAATGTGGATTGTGCTCTACGGTTCCGTACACCCCACCCTCACATTGTCCTGTTGCTAACATTTGCTGAGGTTTAGATGAGTTGTAATATAAATTGTTCATCTGTTTCGAGATTAGTGCCCAGTGTGATGATATTAAAAAGTTACAGAAGTGAAGGGACAAGTCCTACAGACCTAAAGCTGTAGGATCTCTGTGACACAGGCTAACAGCAGGATAACCAAGAGGAGTCCCAGTGAGGATCCAGCATCAATAGTGTAGCAGAAACAGAAGCCTCGGACCAGACCAATGACTCTTTGCAATGAACACTTACAACTAAAGATATATGGAAAAAAGGGTTTAGTGTGAGTCTCACTTTATCACACTACAGCTTCCATGATAAGATTGATTTGTCTTTTTATTTTTATTTTCATTTTCCCCTTAAATCTTATTTTATTTTATTTTATTTTGGGGCAGGAGGTTGCAAGGGAAGAAGGCAGATATGAAGGGATGGGAAAATGAATGAGATGGAGATGCTTGATGTGAAAGACACAAAGAATAAATAAAAAGGAAAGTTAAAAAAAGAAGTTAGGAGATCTAAAGGATGTGTTGCATAATGGGAAGCCTCGGGGATGCTGCCCTTGGAAGGGATGACATAATTCTCGTGAGGCAAGTGAGGTGTTCAAAGGAGAAACATTGACTCCTCCCTCTTGTCTGGCTTCCGCTCATGCCCTGTGCATTAGCCTTTAGACAAACACTCCTGTCGTGATGTTTCTGCCAGGATGAGATGTGGTTGGGGGAAGAGGCCTAGATTGGAATCACTGCCATGATATTAGGACTTTTAGTATTCAAAACTATGGACTAAATAAATCTATTTTTCTTCTTATAGTGTCCAGGGTCTGGCATTTCTTCACAAGAAAGAAATACAGACTAACATAACATTTTAGATTAGGCTGGTACATTCGTTACCAGTAATGAACTTGTATTAGTAGGTTACTCTTGAGAATGATCTGTTTTCTCTTCCTTAGTTGGCATTTATAGTCCCTTCCCATATGCCACATTCCACTAAGTCTTAATGTTTCCTTTGACTCATGAGTTTTTTATTTATGATCAGAGTGGAGATTAGTTTTGAGGAGGAAGCATGTAGAAGCACAGTCTCATTGTCAATGGATCTTCTCAAGGACACAGCCTACTACTACCTCCCATCACTGTTAATATTGACCTTGAATTCCAACTGAAGTCTTTGTCAGGTTCTTATACTGTAGAGGATATTGGATGCCATACCTCCTTCCTCCCCTGGGTATACTGTTGTTTGGAAAAAAGTTGCCATGTGTGGGTGCCTAGGATCCATTGGTTTAAGGGTGGAAACATCACATAAGTTCTCTGGGCTTGATGACATACCTATAACCCAGCACTTAGGAGATGGAGGGAGGAACAGTTCCATCTTAACATCACATGGGCTATGTAGTAAGACTTTCAAAAAAGTCTTTTCTACAAAGGAGATTTCTGTCCTCTTTTTTATTTATTTAATTTTCTATAGTCTAGGCACCCCTGCAGACTGGCGCTTGAGCATCACTTTATTTTATTACCTCATGGTTCATCTTCGATCACTGAATGCTGTTTCCATTGACCCTGTATGTCCTAGTCCTCTTCCACTCTTGTGGGTTTTTTATCCTTTTTCTGGAATAGTTCCTTTCTGGTGGAACACATTGCTCCAGGCTCTCATGTATATTTCCTGATACAATGTAAGACTACTGGCTCTCTTCCTATATTTATTATAATTTATTTTACAGTGTGACACTGCGCATGTGTGTGTGTGTGTGTGTGTATGTGCGCATATGCGCGCGCGGGTGGGCACACGTGTGCATGCACACATTTAAAAACACTGGCTTTGTAATTTCTCATTGTACTTGTGGGGTCTCTTTCTACCCTACATGCTCTGTATCAGGGGATGCCTGACTCATCCGGATTAAAAGAGAGCCTGATTATGCAGTACTCAGACATGGTAGGGAACCCACTGATGGAGCTTGGGCTGAGTTCCTCTGCTTGTCTCTGCAGTGGGAGAGGCCTGGACTTACCTTGTCTTTTTTTGAAAAACTTGGTTCTCATTAGTCCATCTACAACATGGTGTCTTTGTCCCTGAGACCCATGCCTTTATTCCCATGTCCTTGCTTTTACTCTTCCGAAGATATAAGTAAGAAGTGTTCCTTTTGCTACTAAAGAAAGGCGAAGAACATAGACATTGCTGTGGTTTGAAGCTGAATTGTCCCCAAGACTCCTGTTTTAACTGTTTGTTCCCCAGCTGGTTGGGTTATTCTGGGGTGCTGAGGAAACTTTAAGAGGTGGTACTGGATATTGGAAGCAGGTCTCCGGAAGGTTACACAATGTGACCCCAGTCCCTACTTTATAGCTCACTGTGACGTAAACAGCCTCTGCCACACATTTCTTCTGCCTCCAGCTGAGCTGCTTTGTCAGGCTTCCTTGCCTTGATGGACTGATACTCTCTGGAACTAAAAGGCAAAATAAATCTCTCTTCCCTCTAGTAGTTTTTGTCGGGAACTGTGGTCACAGTGACATGGAAACAATGAAAACAAACCTTTTGGGGGGATAACCTGAAGGGGGCTCTGAAGAACAATGGCACAGAGCTTATAGTCAGTCCGGGCATTCCTCACATGCTGTACAATTTGAAGTCAATGTGCAGAGGGGGCATTTTGATTTAAAATTTAACTTTGTAGCTAATCATTTTAAGATGTGCAGTTATTAATAACTCTAATGGTATCCTGACAATGTGTGAGACACAGGATTCTCAAGTAGATTAAGAGCAAGCATTTCTTAGTACCACAAAACAACCATGGCAGCCTGACATCTCTACATTTCTGGTATGTCATGTTGTCATCAGCATTGTCTTGGTTATATTCTTAGAGAAGGGAGAATTATTATTCTATACATTCCTTTAGTGTATGTAGTAAGTGTGGCTTTTGGGTGAAAGTTGTTCAGCATGATTTCATTGCATTATAGTGTTACTGAAAAGTGCGGAGCTGGAAACACAGGTTGCCACCAATAGCAAGGTCTTGATACATCTTTATCACCTACTGACTTAGTAAATGATGATTTAATAGATACTGAATAGAAATTGGGAGTTTCAAACATGAGTAACTAGATACTGATTGACTAAGCAACTTTCCAAATATCATACAGGCAAAAAGTGTGATGTAGAAACCATGCCACGGGCAATAAAATCTGGATTTTATTTGCCATGCACTTTTAATTAAGCATTTTATTTATGCCACTGGTTAATATTAACAGTTATTCCATAGAGGCCAAAGAATTCAGGCGTTCTCAATATGCAGGAATTTGAAAATGAATTTCTGTGAGGCCTTCAACTTGCAGTAGGCAATGAAAACACTGTGGGTTTTGTTGTTGCTTTGTTCTGTTTAAAGATTTTGAAAGATTTTTTTATTTTATTTTATCTGTACAACTGTTTGGTCTGCATGCCTATTTGCACACCATTGTATGCCTGGTTCCTGTGGAAATCTGAAAACAACATCAGATTTCCTGGAACTAGAGTTATAGATGGTTGTGCACCTCAATGTTGGTGCTTGGAAATTAGGAAATTAATCTCAGTTCTGCGCAAGAGCAGCAAATGCCTGTAACCAATGAACCATTCCTCCCAGCCCAATGCTATTTTTTAATTGAGCTGACTTGCCCTCTTCCTGGAAGACTCAAGAACGATAGTGTGGTGAAGCCTCACCATTCTTTTGACTGCCAGTCAGTACCAAAGCATTTGACTTCTTTTTTTTCCCCCCAAAAAACAAAAGGTCAAAACTAATTTTTTGGGTAACAAAAACTAAAACTATCTTTTATTCTCTCCTCTTGAGATTTAGATAATCAGTATGTAGAGTCCAAGTATATAGATTCCCAGTATGTAGATTCCCAGTATATAGATACCAGGATATAGATACCCAGTAGATAGATACCCAGGACATAGATTCCCAGGATACAGATTCCTAGTATGGACATTTACTTGGTTTTATTAAAATCAGATGGACAGAGCTGATCTTGGACAGTCACTTCTTCAAATTGAACGACTGAATTTTTGCTCTGGTGAATTTTTGGTGAGAGACCTGGTTGGATTGAACTCAGAGCTTCACGTCTACAAGGCAAGTTCTCGACTTCTGAGTTACAAGCCCAGCCTCAAATGTAGCTCTCTATTGCTTTCATTCATTCAACAGAGGATCTCTGAGGTTTTCAGATCTTTGGTGTCCTGTAAGGGTTGGCAGCAGTAGAGATAGCCACGGTATATATCAGTACAATCTTCCCTTATTTATGACATG
Source organism: Ondatra zibethicus (assembly GCA_004026605.1). Lineage (NCBI taxonomy): Eukaryota > Metazoa > Chordata > Mammalia > Rodentia > Cricetidae > Ondatra > Ondatra zibethicus. The sequence continues at coordinate 9,944 of PVIU01013259.1, read as the reverse complement.
GCATTATGATGTGTGAGCCACTGAAAAAAAATCAAAATGCCCCAGGGCATGTACATTAAAAATATACAGACTTTCAACAGAAGTTTTGAGTCACTCCCTGAGATCCAGAGGACCAGGCTCAAACTGTCTTTGCATCTTCCAAAGCCTGGGCACTAGGAGCAAAAGGGTCATTTTCTCAAATACACAGAACCAAAGCAAGGATGGCACCTAGAGAGGACACTAGACCTGTCTTCCTGGGTATCCTCTACTTCTCAACTTAATGGAGCACACTTTCCAAATGTTTCTTTTTTATTTTATTTAGATAATGGGGAATTGACTTGAACAATATAATTATCCTTTGGCCAGTTAAATGAATTAACATGAATTAAGCATGTCCTTTGCGTGTGCAGAACACAATGGTTTCCACATGGTGACTCTTCAGTACCATTAAGCACTAAAACTTTTACTAAAAGGGAGAGATTTTGTAACTCTACTATGAAGCACCAGAGATACTGCAGTGAACAAATATCTAGGGAGTAGAAAAGGGAATTATGAGAAAGATTAGCATTTTCTGAGTTTGTTATAGATGCAGTTCATAGAATTATGAACTAGAGATCCTCGGGACCAGGCCTTTTACATATGAGAAGGGTATTCTGGAGCTTAGAATCTGCTATCATGAACAGAGAGAAGGGAATTTATAAATTTGTGAAGAATAAATAGTATGACCATATTCTGTGTCGGCTTACACGAATATTTCCCAAGTATTCTACATGTGCTAACTGATCAGTCTTTAGGTGGACACCAGGAGAAGATAGAGTAGAAGAGAGGACCAGAAATCATAGGCTAAAGGTCCCCTGCCTGAATAATGAGAAACCTGCAGAGGTGTGTGATACAGGGTGGAGCTCCCAGTCACAAGCCTGCATTCTTCCCCAACGGGAAGCAAATAGTGGCTGTTTTATGTTCCTCAGTTCTTCCACCTTATTGGGTGTACAGTTGGGAAAAATTGCTCAGGCCTCCAATTTGGATTTATGCCTCGCCATCCTGTATTTGCCCAATGAATGCGAGCCTCTATATTTCTTTTCCTTTGCGGGTCTATGAACGTCAACATCATACTTCATATGTGGTTCGAATTTATTTTTAAATGCCTAGCTTGCCGTAATTAAAGATACCTATTTGGATTAAACCACTTCTTTTCCTGTATTTGTAACAATCCAGTGCTGAACACATACAGGGCACAGAGACATCTCAGGCAGCGGCACTTTATGTCCTCCGGGCCCTGCTGCGGAGTGTGCGCCTTACCACTTCTGGCTTGGCCTTCTTCCCCTGTGTTTTCTTCTGTATCATGTTTGCGGCTGCTTCATTTCTCTTTAATATTTTCTTATTTTTGTTGAAATCCCCAGTGCAGAAACCCACAAAACCAAACAAATACGAACAGAAAACTCAGAGCAGGTCCAATGTCCTTGGAGACAGTCTTTTTTATTTTTTTACTTTTTATTTGTGTGTGCGTGTGTGCCACCATCTGTCATCCCCTGCTCAGGGACATCAACAGTTTTTAGAAGGCAGATCAATATTCTTTTAACCCAGACATTGTGCGGAAGCCTCCCTGCCTCTCACCTTGGCTCCCCCACCCCCCAGAAGTAGTCCTTTCTCCTATGGGCCCCCTTCCCGGCAATAATTTTGTCTGAGCAAGATGGCAATTTTTCATCTTTTGGTCAAAACTGGTGACAAAAGAGGGAATAATGGTTGCTGACATATGAAATGATAGATTTGACACATGGTGGGCTGAGCAGGGAGCTTTCACATAGTGCCAAGGGAGAGAGAGAGAGCTAAGCACTGATCGGACAAGAGGCTCTCCACTGCCCGCAAGTCTACAGGCCTGCCAGGTGCATATTCTCTCTCTCTCTTTCTCTCTCTCTCTCTCTCTCTCTCTCTCTCTCTCTCTCTCTCTCTCTGTCTCTCTCTCTCCTTGCCTTTTCTCCCTTTCCTCTCCATCCTTCCCCTCCCTCTCCCTCCCTTCATCCTTCCTTCATTTTTTCATTCGTTCCTTCATTCCTTCCTTCTTTCCCTCCTTTTTGGTTGAAACAAAAACTTCTGTTTGTGACTCATAGAAAAGCAGCACATTCTCTGTTATTTTGCCTCAAATAAACATATCTCCATTCCGCAAAAATGATCAATCTATGTCCTTTTTCTGTGGCATCGCAGGGGCAATCCAGCCTGCTGCTTGAGGAAATATTAACAAATATAGCCAGGGAGAGGGAAACAGATGGGACGAAGAAATTGAAGCAGCAGATTTCTGGATGGCGTTCAATGAGAGGAGTTTTATAACATGGAGAGAGAACTGCTCTTCCTTGTGTGTGAGCATCAGTGGTCAAGGAATACCTCACCCAGCCTCCTGGCCTCCTTACTAAAGACCTCTATAGAGAGGTACAAAAAGGTCTCTTTCTTGATCACTCTGGCAAGAGTCAATCCATGCAAACAAAAGCTCATGCATGCCAGTCTGGAAGAGGAAGGCTCCTTGGGCAGACAGGGTGACTTGCCTGCCACAGAGGATCCCCTTAAGTCTTCAAACAAAAAGGCTCCTTTCAGAATCTAAACTCACCAAGAGGAGTGATTCCTATTTGTTCTTGGACTCCTCGGGTCGGGACATGTGTTCGCATTTAAAGCCCTGCGCCATGTGTCACTTGCCTGTACTCCACTTTATTTGCAAGGGCAACTGTCACCAGGACTTTCCAGGGTCACCAGTCGCCTGAACGTCCCCTTTGTTTCCTTCAACTCCAAATCCACTCTTCTTTCCTTAACCAGCTACATTATTTGAGAGAAGATACTGTTTTTATTTCCCATTGTGACATCGTCACCAGCAATTAAATGATCCCCCTCCAACTACCCTGTGTGATACAACCAGTAAGGATTCTAAGGTGAATGCTATTTACAAAGTCACAAAAATGTCCACTTTCCTCCTTTGTTTAAAGGATGGGTTCTTAAAACTTCTCAAACCCATCTTGCTCTTCAGAGCTGAGCTTCTGACCTCTCTAAGAACTTACCCGCTATGTGCATAAGGAAAAGATTATAGACACCATAGAAGGTATGCTTTTAACTTGTGACCATCCTTCCATCTTTTTTCTTTGCGTATGGGTGTGTGTTGACAACAACCTTTCTCTCTTCTAGTGACACACTATTGGGCACATTTGTGGTATTTTCCCTGAAGCTTCTGCATGTTTGACATTTCAAATGATCCTGCTGGGATGGTGAACCAAACTGGAGAGTTGCCATATTTTCTCTCAATATTGGAAATTAATAAAGAAAGTTTTTGAACACAGAGCACTAAAACTTTGGAAGGTCACTTTTTAAGTAAATGTTGGGAACCCCAAGATTTAGCAGTAGTAGTTGCTGAGTGACAATCAAATACTCCCTTAGGCATGTTTGCGATGTGGGTGCTATGACATCAAAAGAGTTAGGGAAGTTGCATTTCAAAATAGAAACTGACAGAAATCAGTTTTCTACCATGAGAAATATTGGCTAGGAAACAGTTCTGGATTAAACGTATTCTTTTTTTTCCCCCACATGTCTTAGGTTTGACAACAAAATTACCTGAAATCTTAGATTATTGTTGTTTGTTTTCAATTAATCCTGAGGTTATGATTTCAGGTGCATTTCCGTGGAGGAGAGGTCCTTAAGTGAAAACTGAGAGTCATTTTGGCATTTTATTTTAATAGCAATTCCAAGTATGGGATCACTGAAATGTAGAATCACTGTTGAACATGCACCCTGAGGCCATAAGACTATGAAGAGCATCTCACTGGAGTCGATAAAATAAAAATAAACCCCATCCTACCATTCTTTGGAAAGCAAATAACACTGTTCATTGTGGCCTTGACTTTCACCCTGGCTTGCTTTCTATTGGTGAATTGGAACTTCAATTCCTATTGAATTGGAGGGACTTTTCAATCTAAAAGGTGCCTTTGCCTTATCTGCAGACTTTTATCTGTAGAGTTGGATCTCCTGTCAGAACATTTACAGACTCTTTTGATAAAGAAGCATTTATGTTACTGTTCCATCTGTAAAGAATGGCGATCCCATAAAGGCAGACAGGATCTCTCCTGTAGGCTACAAAGAGTTAAGATGCTGCGTCTTGTAGAATTAATCAGATTCATCTTAGCAGGAGTAAATGTCATGTTGGCACCTTTTTCCTTCTCACACATTACAGCTTCAAGTCTTTGCTATGAGGAAATAATGAAGTCAAGATATGCGGTGCCATATACTGAGCATCTATTTGTCAGTCTGCATAAGAAATGAATTGTATCTGCTACTACCAGGGTCAGCAGAGCAGCAAGAGAAGAACACTGCTTCAAGAAATGACATGTCAAGGGAAACAAAAACTTATTTTTTAAAGTAATCTCTAGGTGGAATCCCTTTTGGGGAATGAAATATTCCCAGATACTTGGTGTGATAAGGTTATGTTACATTTCATTGGTATTGACCGAAGGGTGTTGGGATTCTCACAGCTTGGTTATTAAGCCCACCCGGAAATAAACATTGAGCACCAACAGGAGAGGGCATCTCATTGTGTGTCTTCTGACCTCTTTGGGGACCTAGTGGAAGAACAGCCACAAACCGTACCATCTAGGGTGAACTGCTCAATATAGCCAAAACATGGTTTTTCTTGAATGAGTTATTCAACCACATGAACCACATTCATTTCAAAGTGGGGCTGATAATGGTATGTCTCTGGCATGATTCTGGCAAAATTAAGGAAGCTCTATAAAGGGTGTCGTAGAGGCTGCCTTTTACTGAGCATGGACTGAATGCCTCCATGAATATTACTGGCTAACAGAGATTCATTGCTTATTTAATTCACAGATGTGAGAAGCAATGACAGAGGGGCTCAATGCATATTCAAGTCTTCCTTTCTCTCTGCACCCCAACTTAGAAAACATTGAATTACCTTGTTAGTCACTGGCACATTCTTGCCTCTCCCAGAAGCACCCTAGTGCTTTATATAGTCTCACCAATATCTCTTCCATCAAGAGAGTGTACACTCTTAGATACAAACATCCTTTGCTAACATTCATCAGTATTAGATCATGTGGGAGTTGGAAGAAAGCAGAGACAACTGTGGAGATTAAAAGTTTATGTAAAATGTACAATTCTGCCAGCTGCCTAGGCAGTGGTCTTAAGAGTTCACTGAGGAGGGACCAACCACCACAGTAGACTTTGATACCTACTTTCCATTCCCTTGGTAACCTTAGATATAGAAGCATTTCAATTTCCCCCTTAAGATTTACAACAGTAATACAAAAACATGGAGGTTTAAGGGCTTTGTTGAGGTCTTTAAGGAAAACCTACTTCTCCCTGGGTCAGAGGAAAAGAATCTGAGTTTAATGTATGGTACTGGGTAGAGACATGACATTATGATCTGCCTCAAAGATTATATTATTGTATGTTATCATTCCTTTCCCTAAGTCTGAATCCAGCTGGACCTGTCAATTATCTGGTCAAGAGATCATTCATGGGAAATCTGGTTCACTTAAAACCATGCTAAGGCAGTGGGAGGAATAATTATCCCCTGACTGAGGTAATGTACTCATTTTCTCAGAAGTTCCACCCTTAATAAAGCCACTTGTAGAGCATCCGTAGCACATTTCTAAGCCCATTTCTTTTAGATTTCTAATTCAAAATGTGTTATATTTTCTTTTTTTTCTAGGTCTTTCTTTTGGATACTCCTCCCAAAGCCTAATCCTCTTGTCTCTGACACTCTGGACATTCTCATTCTTTCTTAGAAACTGCCCTCTCCTTTCACAACACAATAGTTCTTTCCTTTCGATTGCTGAAAACCATTTCATTCCACAGTGTTCCCTGATTTGTCTTCTCACCATGAGATGAAATTTTGGGTTATTTCAATGTGTTGTCATTAGATGCAAGCTGTAGCCTTATAATGGGTATTTTTTTATTTGGGAGAGGTACCTAGGTAAAGAGTACCAGGCCCTGTAGCAGCTATGTGTGTGCATTTTTAAGGAACTGGCTCCTTTCAAAGTGGCAGACCTCTTTATATTCCCACCAGCAAGGAATGAAGATGCTGTCTCTGGTCCACTGATCCAATTCTCTGGAGCAAGCCACAGGTAAAGATGGTGGATCAGGCTCACAGATTCAATGCTGTGCGGCAAGGCAATCAGCTTCTTTCAGAAAAACATTCAAGTTTGTCTCTAGTGTCGCCAAGAGGTTTTTTTTTTTCACTTCTTATTTCAGTCCACCAGTGGTGACTCTGAGTTTTCCCCCAGAGAACCACTGCAACTGCTAGTGATATGGATGCCATGTTGTCCTGTCTGGATATCTAGCATCCCGGCCTCAGGTTCTTGGGAGGATAATGAGGTTTTAAATTGTCCCCAACACCTGTCCTAGAAACCAGTTATCTAATTCTATGGCAACATGTGTGCTCATGCCACAGAGGGCTCACCTGCCACCCTTCATCCTCTGCTCATTGACTGCCCCTGTCTCACAGTGGCACAGCCCTCATCATGTTTGGGCTCATGAAGCAAACCTAGAGGATGTCATTGGGTTTGGAACCTAAATAAAATTTTATTCCAAGGGTAGTCATCTATGGGAATTGTCTAGAACCATGGGATGCTATATGATAGAATTTTGAATTTGATTTAGTATAGCCAATAAAGAATACTCATTGCTCCGGGAAGTATTAGATACCACTTCAGATTTTTGAGTCCATATAATGGGCTGAGTGCTTAGGTAACTTGTTGTCTGTGCCCTGAATTATCTTTTGAGGTAGCTGTTATTCCAAGCTTGCTAATATGAAAACTAAAATTGAGAAGGAAGTTTAAATAGTCTAGAAGTGATAGAATCTGTAAGATTTGCAAACAGGTCTTTTTGAACCAACAGGCGGTTTTTATCAGCGTGTAGCCCAGCCTGACCTGGAATATATATTCTTCCTGCTCCAGCCACCAGAGTGCATCTACATTTGGATGGAAAATGGGTTTTAACTCCTCCTTTTGAATTAAACTTTAGAGTTGAGGAAAAGTTGAAAAAATAGCAGACTTTCCCAATAACCGCCTCCCATCCCACCTCAATCCCTACATCAAGTTTCTTGTAAAGTTGACATTTTGCTTTATCATATTACAATGACTTAAACAGGGAAATCGACACTGGAGACATACTATTAAAGAAAGCTCCTGGGCTGCTGAGATGGCTCAGCAGGTAAGGGTCCTTGCAACCAAGTCTTAGGACTGAGTTCAGTCCCCACAAACACGTGGTGGAAAGGGAGAGCTGATGCTTTCTAGTTTTCCTCTGGCCCTCTCTCCACATAGGGCACCCATTCCCTGGACACTCATGCATGTAGAGAAGATCAAATGAATAAATGTAATAATCATTAAGACTTCAGTGGTGCAGCCTGGTACTTTCACTAATGACACACCTCTTCTGTTCCCTTACTTGGTCTTGGAGTATAATTAGGGAACACTTGATCATTTGATATGTATAGCGTGTCCTTCAGATCAGGTTCATCCATCGTTTCCCCTATCAGACAGATGCCCTGAACCTTTGCCAGGAGTCCATCATACTGCTTTGCTCTCTGCAAGGTGCACCGTGCCTACATTCAGGGATCCCAAAGCTGAATTTCTGAGTTCGGCTGAGACTGACTTTGCATAGTTGACAAAGAAAAAAGGCTGTGCCGTCTCTCCAGCTAGACCGCAGTAAGCTCTGTTGCAAAGAAAAATCTTGGGATAGATATGAAGACTATGCAAATCCTGATTTCCCTCAACTGTGAGGCAATTTATAAAAATTGATCATTTGCCAGACAACAAAGTACCAAAACTGTATGAATTAGAAGTTATAATTATCGTATTCTTTGAGAAAAAACCCCAATAATATAATCATAGTCACTTCACATTGAAATTTATAGAAATAACACTCTAATTATTGTAGGGCAAACAAGTAATCATCTTATAATTCGAGATTATTTTTAAAATAATAGGATTGCATATGATACATCTCCAAAATTAATTATGGAAATTGCCAAACTTCGAGGGAAATTCATGTCTTTAAAATTCCATTAATTAATTCAAGGAAGATTATTTTTTTTATCTTTGCTACCATATTCTCATTTCTACATTAAGAGTGACTAAAACACATGGGATCCCCACTATATTGATAATAAAGAAAACAAGTTAATCTTTCATTTCAAGCTTCAGGGAAAACCATTGAGTCAATCTTGGGGAGAAAGGACAAATCAAGTAAAACAAGTAACCAAAATGGGAAATAGAGCATAGTGGAAGCCACAAGACACCATGAACATCGAGCTCTATTGAGTTGGAAATACAGAAAGTCAAATGTCAGCATGAGTCAGAAAGTCCCCAACAATACCGAGATTCACATACCCCATGGAGAAAGGGACAAAGCAAACATAGCTATCCAGGATGCACATGGGAAATTCCTAAAAGAATGTGTAAGAATGACTGGCAAGCAGGTTGCATTTCGTTAGTAGTTAATGAGATATCAAAGCAGTGGGATTTTTTCCCCATAGAGCTTTTGGAGGATTGGAGATACTCAGGATGCCTGGGTGTGGGGAGGACACATCAACATATATAGACTGTCAATATATTTGAAGGAATTTATTTTAACTGCTAGACCAAATATCTTCTAAGATACAGATTGGAACAATCTATAAGCAATCCAAGATTTTACGTAAGGATATAATCACCCATAGGTTTACATGATAGAATCTGTCAGATAATACCTCACAACAGTGGAAAAAATAGAAATTACTTAACTATCCAATAATTAGGAAACCATTTGATTAAAAGTAAAACACTCATAAAAAAACACTTTGGATATATGAAATTTATCACAGAATATTAGTGATGTTATAGATTAAAAACTTTAAGTATTTTAGGTTATTAGAAGTATTTCTCCAGGTAAGATGCAACATTCAGTATAGTTTTTATTATAGTCATTCAAATACCTATATACAAATCTGGAAATGTGAAGCAGAATTATGGATGAGTCTTATTCCAAGACTCTCGTCTACTCCTGTTGAGTTCCATTCAAACAGGCCTGTGTGTTTACATACGTGTGTATTTCACTCTTCTGATCAGGCTGTATCAAATTGGCTGTGCTCCTAAATTCCAGTGATGTTAATTTTCCTCTATGCTTTAAATGATGTCACCTCATCTTCCTGTTGATGTTTTTATTTCCCGCATGAGAATGCAGGTTTTGAAAACACTGCTTATTTGTTAATATTTGTTATGCATCTGTACCTCTGCTCCCGCTACTGTTGCTTTCCCTGGTTTTGCCTTTCCAGTGATTAACTATGAAGTAGGACTCCTCTCCCCACCCCCCGTAGATTGGATGGGCTCCCTTTCTTCACTACAGACTGGCATGGAGGTCCAGAATCTTTCCCTTTTTGCTTCCAGTAGTTTGGGAAGCACATGGTTCCCATGGGTGAAGCCCAGTGAATATGGATGGTCACTTGGTGTTTAGGAATCAACTTATGGAATTTTAATTCCATTCAGGTATTGTCAATGTATATCCGAGTCATTTGTTTTCCTGTTTATCTCTTCTATTTGCAGGTAATACTTTCGCTGCTTTCATTCTTGACTGCCATGTCTGTAGCTACTGACTACACCCCACTCACTGATAACGTTAGAGGAAGATACAGTTTCCATTTTAAAGACTGTTTAGTTGTTTTATGTATGTACAAGAAGTTGACAGGCATATATTATCAGTAGCTGTTTTTTTCTCTACCATTTGGGTCCTGAAAATGGAACTCCAGTAGTAAGGCTTTGTGGCAAGCACTACACACTGAATCAACTCATGAGCCCTCCTTTTAAAGAGTTTTCTTTTTTTTTTCTTTTTTTTCCCATACATTGTTTTGTTTTATTTTTTCCATTCAAAAACATAATTAAAGAAATAAAATTTTTACCTTTCTTCCCCTTCTCCCGGTCCCCTCCCACTACCTCCCC